>BMAO01038872.1:0-86057 GCA_019973975.1 Trichonephila clavata | reverse complement strand
GGGGGGGGGCCTTTGGATTTGGCAATTTGTATCGAAATTTCATGGTGAGATAACGAATTCATTCTGGCGTGCGGTTTCATTTAGTAACCCTTGACTTTTGATTTGTTGTCTTATGCAAATAAGGTCACGTGTTGCTTTTAAAAAATTGCTATTGGTTAATTAATAAATTTGCGGATAATTTCAACACGCACAGACGATTTTCAAATTAAAAATTCCATCTTTAACTTATTTTTCATTTTAACATTTATTCTCATTCATATTGGATACTTTGCACTTCAAGTCATTTTTTATATTCCATTTTCTTAATTACTTTTATTTTCCTTCGATCTATCCTGAAGAGTATGTTTGAAAGGTATGATTTGCGTTTTTTTTTATTTGGAACAAAAGGGTAAATTGACTGTGATACAGTGGTGCATGGAAAAAGGATTGATTGCTGCCAGTGATGAATGTTCTGTTTGCAAGAAAGCTATGCGTCTGGTGAAAAAGAATTCTAGTGATGATATATTTGGGAATTCCGAAAGAAAGGAGCGAATGGGCATCGCATGAAGAGATCCGTCAGGAAGAACAGCTGGTTCGAGGAGAGTAAGCTGAGTATGCTTGATATTCTAAAATTAACGAATATGTGGGTGCGAAAGGCCAACTGTAACTTCATTTCTTTTGAACTAAATGTTTCGAAGAAAACAGTCATGGATTGGATGAGTTTTTGTAGAGAGGTATGCATGGAAATGTGCGTGTACGACAGTTCGATGCTTGGAGGTCCGGATGTGATTGTAGAGATTGACAAGAGTATGTTTGGTAAAAGGAAGTACAATAGAGGCAAATGAGTGAATGGAATCTGGGTGTTTGGAGGAATTGAAAGACCTTCGAATAAGTGTTTTTTCCATGTGGTTCAGGATAGGTCGAAGGATACTCTTCTACAATCCATCAAGAGCAACATAAAGGAGGGTACCACCATCATATCGGATTGTTGGAAAGCTTATAATTGCCTGGAAGATGAAGGTTTCCTTCATATTTCAGTCAATCGTACGTTGCATTTTAAGGGTCCAGAAACGGGCACTCACATGAACTCCATCGAGGGTTCGTGGAGCGCCATTAAAAAATCTCTACCTGGAACCCGCAGGTGTAAGGATAAATTTGATTCTTACCTTGCGGACTACCAGTGAAAGAAATATATCCTCCTTTGGAAGAGCTCTTCTGAGCACAGGTAAGCCTATTTCTGAAATATTCTAAATTACGATTTCTACTGCTTAAAATAATTCTATTTTTAATTTTATGCATAAATGATACCTTTATAAATATTTCTTTTAATTTCACATTAATATCTCTTCATTTTTATTTCAAAATTACGTTTTGTAAATTCTTAGAACACCTACTGATTAATTAAGTAGCTTGGCTATCACTTCCGGTCGCCAAAACCAGCTATCGTGAGAAAAATAACTTGGCGACCGCTTTTAGTCGCCAAAAAATTAACACCACCAAGGGCCCCCTATACTACACTAACCGATGTTAAGATATACATATTAAAAGTTAATTTAAAAACTCTACTCACCACCATAAAACGATAACTATTTACAATTTATAAGAATAATACATTTATCTTTGTTGATGCAGTATATAATAATTTATGCTAATATAATTTCATATTCTTTAGGCAAAAATGACATTTTTTTACATCATTTGTTTACTTAAGACCACACTTTTTTACAACTGTTGCCAGATGCAACTCCTCAAAGTTTTGGCTGAGAGAGTTCCCATAATAATAAAAACATAATACAATTTAACATTTCTATTAAGTACTGCAATGAAAAAATTTAGATTTAACTTTCTGTGAGTTGTTAAATTAAGACTAGAAATACCATAACATTAATTTATCAGATAGTATAAAATTTCAAAACTATAACTGCTTTTAAATTAAAAATAATTTATAATGCATGTTAAAAAAATGATTTTTTACCTCTGAAGCAGGAAATCTATTACTTCACAAGCATTAAAAGCAGCAGCTTTGTGAAGAGGAGTTTCACCAAAATTGTTCACACAATTTACAGCAGCTCCATGTTGGAGAAGGCATTTCACAATATCTACATTACCAGAAACTGCTGCGAGATGTAGAGGATGAGAAGAATGATCAAATGTTAATTTCACATCAGCTCCTAAGAAAAAAAAATTGTCTCTTGAAAAAAAAAACATGTTGCATGTTTTTCATACATGATTTAACAATAGAGAGAGATTATTGACATTCTATATTTGAGAAACAAGAATATTGTTATTCTTAGTAGTTTGATTTTTACTATAAGAAGTTACATAAGTTTTTTAACAGCAGGTTTTTTAGGATATAAAAATGCAGAACCAAATTATTACACTCAATTTCATGTTCATTTATAATATATTGTAAAAAAAAAAAAAAATGAAAAAAAATCATGTTTAAATGTTACTTGTTGTGTAATGGTAACACAGAATAGATATTTCCCTCCTCTCCAAATGGTTAAATGCACATAATAATAAATAAACATATTTTTTCAAAAATACAATTCACAGATTATCAAATTTTTCATTAAATTTATTTATACCTTTCTCTAGAAGTATTTTAACTATATCCAAATGTCCTTTCATAACAGCTGAATGAAGAGCAGTGTAGCCACTAAGATTTTTTTCATCAACATACTACACAAAAAGAAAACACATTTTCACAGATAATTTTTTCTATTTTATATGTACTAAGAAAACAATTAATCAAAATATCAAACAATTATACAATATCATATAAAGCTAATTTTATATAATTTAGAGAGAATTATTTCTTGTGTTAACAGGTGCAGAAATATATATTAGAAAATTAAGGCATATTTTTTCAAAAATTTTCAAAAGGCATATAATTATTATAAGAATAATTTTTTAGAATATAAAATTTTTTATTTATTTGTCCAAAAATTAAAAAAATTTTTGTTTAGAAAAAAAATAAATAAATACATTTAAAAATTAATACTGCATTAAGAAGAGAGCACATATTCAATTAAAAAAAAAAGACAATACTTGCCTGTAATAGTTTATTTGTGTAACAGTTTAAAATTCATAAAATACATGGGAGTAAATAAATTTTGAACCTAAAATTATTCTATTTAAATTATTATTAAACAATACATGAATACAGAATATAATTTTTATATTCACAAAATTGTTTTAAAAAAAATGGATATTGAGAGTAGAATATTAAATGTATAATTAGACGACTAAAATTAAAACTTTATAATTAGATGCTGCAAGTTTTAAATTTTACAATAAATACATTACATTTTGAACACAACAAACATAGCAAAATATAAATAAGCAAAACATGGACTTATTGTTTATTAACATTGCACTACAAAGCAACATGAGGTCTGATGTGACAATAAACCATATAAATTTGAACCATGGTCAAGAAATGAAGATGACGTTTGAATTAGTACTCTATTTTCCAAGTTTCTGCATCCTGCTAATATGTGAGTTTTGAGCCTTCTCTGATTTATCATGTATCAGCCTTAATACATAGTGAGTTTCTAGTAACACCAAGTATTCATGACTCAATGGAAACAATGCTGGTCATGAATTTGCAACCATAAACTTGGCTACTGTAGCCACAGAATAATGCTGACAACCGTTTATATTCATATACATATTCTAATTAACTTATTATTTTAGTAAAGAATAAAATTCCTTAAGAAAATATCTTGAACTTAGTAAGAAGTAAAGAAAGTTTGAATTTACAAAATATCCAGTAAGAAATCTTTAATAAATACTCATATTTAATGAATATGTATGGAAATAAGTAATTATCCAAATAAATGAAACGTACTATTAGAATATTCATATACCTTCTAAGCTTATCGTGACCTCCATGCTCTTCAACAGAATTAAGCAAAAGTATTATTATCTTTTTACTACCAGTAGTTGCAGCTAAATGGAGAGGGGTAGACATATTTTCATCTGTAGCTTCAGGATGAGCCCCACCTTCTAATAAAAGCTTAACCACTTCAGGGGAATTATAGTTTGCTGCACAATGCAATGCTGTCATCTCTTGTTTATCAGATGTCTTAAAAAATAATATTCAGTATTAAGCAATATAAAAAAAATAACATTGAAAAAATTATATTATTTGTCTAAAATGACTCTAATGTAATAAATTAAACAAATATAGAATAGTAAAATTCTTGTTCTATTACCTCAGTATTGATTTTATTGGACTTCAATAACTGAGTTGTAGCGAATGTGTTCCCCCTCATTGCTGCATAATGTAATGGAGTCATTCCATAATTATCTTGACAATTTACATGTGCCCCTCCATCTATCAACACAGAAATAACAGTTTCACTTTCATCTGTGGGGCTTTCAGCAGATTGCTCAGTCTACAAGGTGAAAAATTAAAAGTTTTCTTTTTTAACAATATAAAACGAAATTTATGTTTTCATATATGGTAACACTAAATATAGTAAAACAATTTATGTGTTGATTCTGGCAGAACTAATAATTTTGTAAAATAAAGTATAGAATTAAAGAAACACCATTTTAATACATTTATGGTATAAAAAGCATACACAAGAATGCTACACTAAATTAAATCAAATAGCCAAAGCTTTTTTTAAAAAAAATATTTTTTTAACATAATTTCATTTAAAAAAAATTCAAGTTAGTACTAATTTTAAAAAGTAGAAGCCAATTATAATTCGGCAATCTATCATTTAAATTTAAGTATATTCTTAATTTACTATATCACAGAACTAATATTTTATTACTTGAAATAAAAGCATAGAAACATAATTAAATAAAATGGATTGTCAACAAAAAGGTTTTGACAAAGATGTTGCATCATAATCAAACACCATAAGAAGTAAGTTTCTCTGCTTGGGAGTTGCAACAGAAGTAGGCAAGTAGAAAAAGCTTAAGTATATATATATCTTTTTTTTTGAGAATATAACAAATGAAAAGCGTTTAATATGTTTTTTCTGTACTGTTTTGATTTAAATATACGTTACTGATGTTTTCTTCAGCATTGTCATTTTTGAACAAAACTCCCTATATTTATTCTCACAAAGAATCCTATTAGGAACCATATTTCATTAAATACAGCATGAAAATTAGAAGGTTTTAAAAAGCAAACCTTATGCAATTATTTTTATTTAACATTTGGTACTGACATATTAATGTCACCACAGCCAAATTTTCACCCCATGTGTGTGTGTGTGTGTATCATACCATAATATTATAAGAGTAAAAGAGAATGATTCTTATGTGTTTTATAGGAAAGGCAGGAGGAATGGATTTTGGTGGAAAATGGATTGATATTGACTTCAAAATAAGCAAAGTAGCTTTAATAGTCAAAGCAATACTTCTTTTCTTTCTCCTGATGCTGTCACCATATGAACTCGCACAAATAAGATTCCAAATGACCTTGTGCAGTTCCCCTGTTTTTTTTTTTAATCTTCCATTTCACATGATAGAAAATTTGAGTAAGAACTTTTTTTTTTGTTATCTTTTACTGCTGTGATATCATGGCATGATTTGTGTGAAGCTAATTTAGCTGTGATGTTAATGCGTAAGAGCTAAAATTTTTTGCAACTAAATTAACTTCAATTTTAAAAATGTATCCTTCAGAATTTAGCTAAAAAATTGCAAAGTTAAAATATAAATAAATTTAATTCCCACAGTGAATTTTGAACAAGTATTTTTTTGAAGTTATAAATAATTTCTCAAATTAAATATATCATACCAAACACTTATTAGCTTTAATATAACCATAACGAGCTGCAAAATGTAATGGAGTTAATCCATCCTCTCCTTCAATATTAACATCTGAAAAAAAGAAATAAAAATGACAAATTAACAAAAAAAAATTTCCAAAAACATTAGAACTAGAAATTTAAGTTAATGTCAAATCAAAAGCTTTTTCAGTGACTTAATAAAATTTGAAAATAGATTTCAGTGTAAATTTACATCCATGTAGTTTATCTCATTGAGGTGCTATGAAACTGTAGGTTGTACCTACCATTCTATTAAACTAAACACAAATTCCTCTTTTATTAATAATTATAATTCTTGTCATATTGCTTTAGAAATGGTTTCCTCTTCTAAATTCCATGTTTTTCTGAATACAATTTAGGTTTTCATATATTTTCTTTAAAAAACCTTAAAAATGTAACTTTTTTTAAAAAAAAACCTATACAATGTTGTGTAGATATTCCTTTAATGAAAATGAAATCTGATGAAGATTGCAGAGTCTGGTCCAACAGATGGTACCCTTTATTTGGGATTTGTTTAGTTTTAATAAAATAAATCTTGTTTGCAATTACAAAAGAAATGCTTGATAAAAATTGGGAAATCCAAAATTTATTAAATGTTCTAAATTGAAACATACTTACTAGGATAATTTTAGCACTAGAACATTATTCATACATAGGACTGCAAATTTTAAAATTTCAAAATTTAAAAGGAGGAAAGAAAGAATTTTTTTTTCATTTTAATATTCTATTTTTAAACTGTATTGACAGTAAAAATTTGACAAACACAAAGTTGAAAAAACCGGTTTGATACAGTTTTTTTCCCTTTTTATGAAAAGACTGAAAAACAGAACATTATTTTTTAAGGGAAAAAAGTGTTATTCATTTTGTTCCTTGCAAATTTGATTAAAAAAAAACATAAGGTATATTTATTATGAAACATTTTAATGCTCATAGTGTATTGAAATTTGATAAATACTGCCTTTAAGGCTGTCTTCGCATAACGTTAAAGAAATGGGACCAGATTTCGAATATTTTTTCAGATAAAAGAGTATTTTAACTTTAATATTATATTCTGGTTTTACTATCTTATAGAGAACAATATATTTTATCATATGATTGATTTTTATCTGAATTGACCCCTTTTTTCTTATAAAAGGGGTCCATTCAATTCTTATGTGTTTTGCAAAATTTCTCCAATACCGTAATGTTAATGAGCTCTCCTCTTTACATTTTAAAATGAAAAATTTATAGAATGCTTTGAAATTTTAAAAGCACTATATTGTAAAGAAATGTATGAACTACAATGTAGCAAATTTTCATGAAAAATTGAGACTCTTCTTCCTGTCTGAAAATGTGCTTCTTGTTTAACTCTGGCTCTCATATGCGTTACAAAGACAGCCTAAATTATCATTCTATCAGTGCTCTTTATGGGAGAAAACCAATATCTATAGAGACACCATTACATATAGCTAATCTATGATGGTTGAAGAAACAATATAATTTTTCAGAAATAAGAAATTATTCATACATGCATTTTAAAACAATGGCATACACAAGGGTGAGGTTTTAGAACAAAATTTTAATTTGTAGCAGAAATTACGCTTTGATGCTTTTATCTACAAGATTTTTAGAATATAACCCTTCCCCCAATAAAAGAGGTCTGTGTATTACACTGTTTCAACATGATAGTTTTAAAAGTTTTTTTCTTCCTGCATGTTAATATCATGAAGGTCGTATAGTAAGTGTAAAAATAAGTTTTTAGAATTATAAACTACTTGTTGACATTACCTGCACCTCTGTCTATCAGAAGCTGAGTTGCTGCAACAAGATTATACCTGGATGCATAATGAAGTGGTGCACGTTTATTGGCATCTAATTTATTTATTCTTAGTCTGCAGGCTTCTAAGCTAAGATTATCTAAATAAGTTCTTAGTTGGTTTAGATTTTCATCTCGTAA
Source organism: Trichonephila clavata (assembly GCA_019973975.1). Taxonomy (NCBI): domain Eukaryota; kingdom Metazoa; phylum Arthropoda; class Arachnida; order Araneae; family Nephilidae; genus Trichonephila; species Trichonephila clavata. The sequence goes on along the minus strand of BMAO01038872.1, from coordinate 78,347 downwards.
AACCTAGAAAAGTCCCAAAAACCCATAATTTTTTTAATATAAAATTTATACCTAATAATTTTTTATCTTACAATTTAACTAAAAATACTAATTCTAGTTACAAATATTAAATTGGAAGTCACAAAATGAAAGTTACTTACTAAAAAAATCTCCTACAAATGAAATACAATAAAAACAAATCAGAAAAATTGCATGAGTAGATAAAAATAAAAATAACATTACAAGTCAAAAAATTTTTATGTTTAAATACAGTTAAATCAGTAATTTTTCAAAAAACATTCTCATATTTCAAATCCTCCATAGAATATAAATAATTCACATAATTACTCAGACAAAATATATACATATTTAAATAGAAACACATATCTTTGCAGTTTTCTAAGATCCATTGGTACATATAATTATACTGTTGACTAATTTTGCCAAATTACAAGACTCCACCAATTAAAAAGATGTCACTAAATGCTATCATCATCATTATTATTGTTTTTGAATAGAAAGAGGAAAGGGTTTCCACACTGTTGGCTGTATATTGAGGCATTTGGTGACGTATATATTTTTCCTTTCATAGACTTATTTTGAATGACCTGCTTTAAAAGTTGTCATCTATTTTAAAAATATTAAGCAATAAAAACTAATAGAAATTTTAAAAGTATTTAGATTACCGCAAAAGACATTATAAATTAAAAAAAAACATAGTTTTTTTAATGATATTAACTTTCTAAAAGCAACAGCAAGAGAAAAAAGAGGCTGTTTTACAAACAATATATTCAAAACATGTTTATAATATATATCACATTATCAATCCAAAATATATTTTAAAAACATAAATACTACATGAAAAGCAATAAATTATAATTGTACTCATAAATAAAATTCCAAACTGTCCAACAATATTAAAATAAACAAAATTTAAAACAAAACAAAACTATTTGCCACAAACTTAAAACTAGAATTTGTTTCAGGTCTTTATTAAATTAAAAATAAATGAAATTTTTTTCAAAGTACCAATATTTACATGTAATAAAAAGAAACAAACAAACAAATCAAAAAGGCATGTAAACGAATTTTGTTGAAAACAAAAGCAAAGAAATATTAGTTATTTTTAATAAAATTGTAAAGACATAAATATAAATTGAATGTAATGCTCCATTTTACTTCCCTGAAATGAATATTTAAAGATAATAGACATAAAATTAGATGTTAACATTAATATATTTTTTGAAGCTTTTTTTCAAACTTTAATGGATTTTGTATAAAATGAAATAAAGGTTTTAAAAAACAAACAAAATGTAAAAATTTATATATACTAAATACTAAAAAAAGATATATAAAAAAAAGAAAAATTAATAATAAATTTTTAAAGACAGAGTCAACTTTGCACATTATGCATACATAAAATATACGATATTATTCAAATTCAGATGAGAATTAAAGTATGCATGAAATTGACCTTGAAATACCAAGTTAAATGAGAAAATTACAGTACACAACCAATACAATTTGAAACTATATATTTTTTCCCAATAATTTTAATATATTAAATGCATAACATATTAAAAACATTTATATTTAAATATATTTTTAATGAAAATAATTTCTATCAGTCTGTAACAAAAACTCTGTAAAATACATTTTTAAAATAGTTTATTTACTTGTGCAATAAATATGCACATTATATGTAACCTATTTATTAAATATATAATTACTTAGATATGGATAAAACATTACCATTCCTAAAATTTTAAATAACATAAAGCCGAAATGAAAATCTTACTTGCTGTAATGTAATGGCAGGTTCACCAGCAGCTTCAGTTTCATCAAAACTCTTAGTTATTGCTGAAGTTTCTAGATCAACTTTAGTTTCCTTACAAAACTTGATTTTCCTACTAATATATTTGGAATTCAAATTGCTAAGACTACTTTCACTAGCAACATCATCATCACTATCAGCTTGAATACTGTCACTATTATACAGAGAATATTTTACTTTTGCAAACTGGGTAGACATGATGTATTCCTAAGCTTCAAGAAAAAAGAATTTTTTACTAAAAGAGTCTTTTTACATATATCCTAAAATTATTATAGATTTAAAATTTTTTAATTTAGATATAAGTAGTGTACATCTTTTAAAATCTAATAAGCCAATTTAAAAATAAAACAAATTAAAAATATTTCCTGGATCGAATTGTTTCAAGCAAAATTCATTTAAAAACTAACAATGTCATAATTATCAAACACTAAAAAATTGCATGAAAACTATTTTAGAAAATATAAACTTACATCAGTAATCACAGATAATCTTATTTATTTAAATTATAAGCAAAATTTAAATGAATGTTAATTGGAGGTCATGGGTAAAATGAGTTAACAAAGTTAATGAAATAAAAGTTTAAAAAATATTACTTTTTTAAAACAGTATCAAGTTGGTAAAATAAATATTAAGCAATTTTCTACGAAAGAAAGCACCTGCAGAAAACAAAATGTTGACTACTAAAACTAGCTGGTCGTATTTCAAATAATTTTGGAATTTTCAATCAGAAAAAATGAAAATCATACTACAACTAAGTATTTACAAAAAGATACCTCATAAATTCGAAGAAAAGATGATTTCTTGCATGCCTATGACGCAATTTGTCACCGAGAAAGCAATTTACCGGTTTACGATGTGCCGCAAGCGTGATTACTTCGTATTGTTTATTTACATTTGAAATTAATGCGATGAGGTGATTCCACAGCTTGGAAAGTTTAAGAACAAAAAAGTTTTCAATAATTAAATTTATTTTTAAAGACTGATTAAATAAAAATTCATTCATCTATTCATTTACTTATATAAGGACATAATTCTGAAAATGACCCATGTCCAGAGACGGATTAAGTGGGTGGCGGACCTGGCGGCCGCCAAGGGCCCCAACGCCTGCAGGGTCCCAAGTTTGAATGATTCCATTTATAAATTCAAAGTGCCACAAACCGATCTTGAAACGATATTGCAATCCCGATGCCCATGGATTTGAGTCGTATAGTAGTCCTAGCCATCTTTTTTTCCGCATATACCCGTATTGTTATAATCTGTACAAATTTTTCGCAAGCGTTTTTTTCTGCCTAAATTTTATTTCGAACAAACGAATACTATTCATTTTTAGTTCAAAGGCGTGCTGATTTACTCTAGGGTACATTTTACACTGATGGAAAAAAATTCCAACACAAAGAAAAAATTATTGTCGACTAATGAAACTTCGACAATACACTTGCACATGTAACATATTTAATTGATTAAAGTTTCAAGATCACAGGTTAAAGTAAACGCGAGTAGAGCCATTTCAAATGTGAAATAATGATAAATTAAAAACTAGTGTAACCATCACAATTTTAAATGCATACGTGCATGCCATGTGTCGTATAGGAACCGGATACCAGTTTGTGGGATGGAATTGCATGCCTGTTGCTCTTGGTAGGTAAATATAAGGTCTTTTAAATCTGGTTGTTGATGAAGTTGTCGTTGATGTCCTATGATGTTCCATTCATGCTTGATTGGAGAAAAATTTGGTGATCTAACAAACCAACGTAACACATTGACACCCTATACAGCATGTTGGTTTGAAACAGGTTATGAGGAGCACGTTATCCTGTTGGACCCCCCCCCCAAACACTGTGTAACAGTTTGAATCCCCATACTGACGTACAAGTTAGCAGGTCAGGATGTATGAATTAACCTCGAGAGAGCTCCTACAATCAAAGAAAATTGCTCATGCCCAGACCATAACTCTAAGTGCAGGCCCAGTGTATCTAGGCGGCAGAAAGATTGTTTGCAAGTATTGACCTGGCCTTCTTCTAATCAATATACAGCCATCATTGCAATGGCGTAACTTACACTTCTCAAGCCAGGCATCGAAGAGTGGGCCAGGCTTCTAAGGGGGTGGGGGCTTAATATTCTCTATCACTCCACTGGATCACTGGCACCAAGATAGAAACAGCTTTGATCGGAGAACACAACACATTGTCACTCCGTTCTACAATGATCTCTAGCGTGACATCCCTGAAGTCACATATGTCAATGATTTAGAGCTATGAATAGTATGAACGCTGTGGTATGATGAATGGCGTGAACACTACAGGGCAGCGATTCCCAAAGTGGTCTATATAGACCCCCAGGGGTCTATGACGACCTCCAAGGAGTCTACGTCAGCCAAAAATTAATTTGGGGGTCCATGAGTTATAAGTGGGGGTCTATGTGATACTGGCTGTCATTAAACTAGATCATGACTTTATTTATAATCACTTGTAAACCAAATTTTACCAGTTTAAAAGATTTATTTATTACATTTAATGAGGTTAATTTGCATTTACAAGGTGATAGCATACATTTTATTAAAACAAGAACCATTTCAGCTTTTCTTTCCGGATTTAAGCTAAAGAAGTATAATACTTGAGGTCCCAAATTTTCTAAATTTGTCACAGAGAGTATCAGAATGTTTTAACCTACATTCAAAATTTAAATGCCTTTTATTCAGATTCTGAAACCAGGTTTGAGAATGCTTTGACTACGACAATACCACAGACGGCAATGAATTCATATGGTCATATTGAAAAAAAATTGTCAAATTACAATAGGAACTAATAAGCATTAACGAAGATCTTAAAGTTTAGAAACGGATGACAGCAATTTTGGCTGTAAAAAGTCAAACCTGTTATTTGTCCCGACTTATGGAATATTGTGAACAAGTTTTTCACTGCTTTTCCTAGAGTGAAGGAGTTTCAGTGCGGTTGCTAATCTCGAAAAAAAAAAGAAAGAAAAAATTGGACACTATTAAAAGTGGAGATTTAAAATTAAACTAGACAAGGATTGATACCAAATGTTGAAAATTTGATATTGTAGTGTTAGGGATTCATCCCTTCCTTTAAAATAATTTGTTTGTTGTTTAGTTAGTTTACTTAACAGTTTTATATTTAGTTAATTAATTAAAACATATGCTTTTTAAATTTTAAACACTATACTTTATTACAGTTAGAAATTTAATTCTTTTAAAGTAGTAGTAGTAGTGCCAGCGTTCAAACGAATTTAAGTTGATAAATTTGCAAAAGTTCAATATTAATTAAGCAGGGGTCTACCCGAAACCGAAAAACATGGCAAGGGGTCTACGAGACAAAAAAGTTTGGGAACCTCTGCTACAGGGTGTCTGGCTGGGAGTTTTTACTCAAACGATTGATTTGTTGCAGTTCACTGTGTCACTCTGGTGCCGAAAAAAACTGAAATTTCTGCTGTAGATGCACTATGATGGTTCCCAGCCATGTGGTGAATACGACGGTTTTCTCTGTCAGTGATGACCCGTGTGTGGTTGGACTACAATTTTCTTGAGGTGGGGATTGACCACAAATTTTCTTCCGGGACAATTGCTGCTAAAAATCATGCACAGTGGATACATTCCTACCAAGTCTTTCTGCAATATCGTGGAAAGAAAATCTACCCTTTTTTAGCTCTATTACGCTACCTTGTTCAAAATCAGTTGATAATGACCTCTTCATCGTCTTAAAGTCATTTTTTGGGCTAACATCAACTGACTACGTCAAATCTGCAATGATAAATAACACTCACGAACTTTAAAGTGCTTATTTTAAGTACACTCGATTCGCATCCTCCAAGTGGCGCAACTGGCACCTAACGTGAAATTTGAATCCAAGACATCTTCTAGATGTATGAACACGCCTACCAAATTTTGTTGATATAGCACAACTCCTTCTTTGTGTGATGGGATTTTTATTTCCATCAGTGTATTTTACTAATGAAGTTAAATGAAATAAAATGAAGCAATGTGATAATAGATATGTTTAGTTCAAAGCAAACTATTTCAAGCTAGTTGAATTTAGATAAGGATTAATAAAAGCAGTCCTTGTTGAAATCCTTGAATGAGAAAAATAGACCATAATACTGGAGGCAACTTCCCTTTTGAAACTTCCCTAATGACTATGATTGGAAATACCATATTCCAGAGAATAAATGCAACTAGCAATAATTTGAATGTGAATTTTATTAAAATGATCTGAACTAAACTCAGTGGCGCAACAGTCCATGGGAGCCACTGGACTCATCTGTACTGTGCTCATCTTAGTATACATGACCATTGGGCGCTGAGGTGCATGAGCAAATGTCCTGAAAGCTAAACCCCAAGTAAGCTTGGAACTCATTTATCGACCCACTGAAGGCATGAAAGGCTGATTCGACCTTGCCCACACACAGCTTGAGGATAGAAACCCGGACCTGTGATGTGGGAGTGTGATACACTACCACTCGGCCTATTAAACTATCTAGCACACTAAAATCTCTAGAAAATTATCTTCCAATTTTCAGAAATGAATTTTGAAAAAAGGAACAAGGAGCTACTGATTTATCTGGGCTCTTGTTTGAAAGGAAGCTGGACTACCTGGCAGGCAGCAAAAAAAAAAAAAAAAAAAAAAAAAAAATCCTTTTTGGCGAAAGTAAAGAAGTTTATTATTAATTTTCGAGAGATGAGAAAATTTTATAGGCAATTAATGTTATGTCATATGCCATAAGGAAAGAGCAGAACTGTTCTGAAGAGCTAAGATTTATGAAACTGCTAAAAACACTTTATTGTAATTTTGACGAGAGATTTGTACCTAAAATTAAGAAAACTACACAAAAACTAAAGGAAACTTACAAAGACAATATTGAATAATTTAATTTTGACTATATGAATTGTGTAGATCAGTATTTATACTATGGTTAAAACAAAGATACGAGGAAAACCCCACTAGAAATTTATCGAGTTGAAAGAGAAAGCCTGATGTGGAGATACTTTTGAAAATATTTTTATCAATACCGACGTCGTTTACATTATGTGAAAAATCTTTTTTCTGTTTTAAAACGTGTTAAAAATAATTTAAGAAGTACTATGGGAAAAAAGGTAAATTGAACAACATGACCGAATTATACACAGAACAGGATGTTTCGGACAAAATAGATACGGAAAAAATAATTGATGAATTTGCCAAAGAGAAATCAAGTTGTATTGCAAAACTGTAAGCGCTTCAATAAGGTTTTTAATTTTCTTACATTCAGTTAAGGCTTTTCTTTAGTCGTTGAGCTTATATATATATATATATATATATATATATATATATATAATATATATTTATATTTTGAGAATTTAAAGTAAGCGAATCTTTCCACTATTTTAGCTTTTTGACTCTTGAGCCCATGGATCTCAAACCTTTTACCGCCAGGGGCCTCCAACTACCTTGATCCGCCTCTGATACTTCTCAAAAGAAAATTCCGAGGAGTCGTAGCTCGATATAATGCATTGAAGATTTCAATCAATTTGGAATGCTTGTCTCATGATGTATTTTAAGAAGTCATCATTGTAAGTATATTATGAGATAAACCGTTTCAACTTGTGATATTTCTACGAATATTTGCGCCGAATTTTTCTACATTGTTTTTAAATTTATTTCATTTGTTTCATTGATTGAAATAAATTCTTGTCATTCAAATGTCTTGAACAATTTTCCATAATTTTTTTAAAGATGGATTAAACAAATGTTTTACTTATATGCCTACCTTCATAAGCCTTGATATCCAAATAAGCAGTCTACTATTACGTTCAGCAATAAACAGTCTACAATTACGCTGAGCCATTGGTAATTTCGTTCTTTTAATGCAGGAAACCACGTACAGTTGGTCTGATGGAGAACTTTATTGAAGCCGAAACAATACAGCAAATAGAGTGGCCAGCATGCTCTCTTGACCTTAATCCGCTCGAGCATGTTTGGAACACACTCAGATGGCACGTTACTGCAAGACCAAGTCTCCTGTTACTGTACAAGACTTGAAGATCGCATTTCGTCAAGAATGAAACTGTATTGCCCCAAGTCTCATTAATAACCTCATCATATTCTTGCTAAATAGATGTGCGACAATCTTAGCTGTTCGGGTGGGACCACACACCATAATAAACACTCTGTATCATTTCCAAATAATCAGTTTTTTGTCATTTACATGTATCAAATCATTGTACTGCGTCCTCATTTTATTTTCTGTATACCATTTCAAAGGATTAAAGTTCAGATACAATTACTTGTTGCTTCTCTTTTTTGTATTGTGTTTTGTTACACCTGTATTTCCCATTTTATACCCATTTAATTACGCTACGATTTTTCTCCCCTTTTTCCAACTCCTCTAATTTTTTTTTGTGCAGTGTTTTTAGGGTGGTTAATAGTCCAGTGGCGTAAACAAAACCTTTCTTATCCTTTTAAGACTCAACCCGCGCGATCGTGCGGGTTAGATATTCTTATATCTGGAATAGTCGTATCTAAGAAAAACATGAATCAAACGATTGAGCGTGTTTCAAAAAGTTCAATTCATCATTTTTAATCAACAGACGGTGGTTGTAGTTCATGTTTTACTTTCCGCTGGTAAATATAGATTTGTTTACAAATACAACGAAAACACGTTTTTTTATTTGTCGTAAGAAAGTAATTATCAATATATTTCTAATTGCTTCGATACATGTTTTTATCTTAATGTTCAAATAATTGTAAAATAGTAAAACTATATTCATTATACTCTATTAATGTTACTTGTAGGACTCAGGATTTCGTTACTCGCATGATTGTGTGACTTGGGCATTACTTAAGACATGTAGCTGTGTAAAGGTCGTGTGAGTTTCCTTTTCTGTTTCAATAATTTGGATGAAAGCCTAATTGAAAACGAAATATATTGTTATATAATTAATACTATATTTTCTTAAGGGTTGCTTGGACAAGTCAATTTTTTCTTTCTTTCACTCTTTTTAGCAATTAATTTTCTCTCTCATACATTTGTTGAGGAGTATGGCATTGTCATCCTCTACGCAGATGTCTGCATCCATATCTTCCCTTCCGAAAAAATCTGAGTTTTCCGGTAGACGCTGGTGCGATGCGGCTTAAATTTTTTCAAATAATTAAATTTTCTGATACATTTTATTATTTTTCATGGAATACTTTACTAACCTTTAACAAAAAAACTTTTTCATGTGTCTAAAAGGAAAACAATTCTCACAAAAGAAGAAATTTTTCAATTGATGAATAAATCAGATTCTGATCTTAGTGATCTCTGAGATGATGACTATGATGCGAACAAAACAAATGGATCAAATATAATGGAAGAAGAATTCAGCTCAAATGAGAGCGATGAAGAAAAACATAGAAATATTTGTAACGGAAAGACAATTTTGGATCATTCTTTACTATCAAAGTCTGTAGAACCCATTCATTTAATTGTTTTACCTGAAGCAAATTCTTGGTTTCAGTTCATACAAGATGCAATATCAGACACAATTCCTCCCAAAAATTGAAATGGATATCTTAAAATTTAAGTTAGTACAGTGGCGTAACGTACACCCCGCAGTCCCCACACGGCGGAGGCCCAAAACCTGACTGACACCAAGTACATATGGTTTTGCAATCCCTTGTAAGATCCGGCGTGGGGCCTAAAATTTGACTTTGCAAGGGGTCCTAATGTTCTCCGTTACGCCACTGGCTGAAGCATTAGCAGCATCTCCATCTATTTACAAAAGTATTTTAACTGATGACGTAGATGCCAGTGCTGTAATTCCTCCCATAAAAGGATCAAAATATTATAATCCACTTGCTAAAAAGCCATGCAAGGATAAAAGGCATGACATGTACAGCTCTTTTCGATGTGTTGATGAGATTTCAAGGCCTCGCAACAGGGACTGTATCAATGATATGGGGCACCCAAGCTACAGGGGCCCCAACATGTGTAATATTCTGACACTTTCAAATAAGTGTATACTATTCCCCCCCCCCCAAAAAATGAATTCCCAAGGAATTTTAATACAGGACCCACTCAGGACTAGCTACGCCAGTGCTTGAATATACAAAATATTTTACATACATACATGAAACAATGGACAAAATGTACTGAAATAGTTTTTTTTTGATAAAATTATTGTATAATTTCTATGAAAAAACCGTAAAACTTTGAAAATCTCGAATTTTTTCCCTTTTTCTCATGCAAAACTAGTTTTTCAAAAATAAATAAATAAAACAAAATAAAATAAAATAAAAAGTATTATTGTTTCTTTTTAATAAGAACAAATTAATGGTAAACAGACATTAAACACAAGAGGAACTATCTTTTTAAATGTCTCAAGGTACTTACATATTATCGCAACAATCGCCAACTCTATTTATAACTCGCCAAGTTGGCAACCACTATTTCCTATGTGTCGGTCACGCAAAATTGGTAACCATGTGTTTCGTTTCGTATAATGTCGCCAATAGGTTGCGATAATACGTAAGTACCTGTGTCAAAGGAGGCGTGGTCATTTGTTTACATTTTTATCAATTATTTTTTCATATTTTAAGGTTATTTTATCAACGAACATATAAGTATCATACATTTTTATATTCAGAAAAGTATGCACTATTTTTTGACTCTAAAATTGAAAAATAAATTTTTTTTTGCCTGTGTATGATGCAATAGAGGCACATTAAAGCAAAAGCACTATGGCCGCGGTACTCTCTCATACTTGGTCACAGACAAATTCTGTTTACCGATGAGAAAATTTTCGACATTGAAAAATCTCTTAAGAGAAGAAGTTGGTCATCTTGCTTCCATAATGGTTCGGAAAGGGAGGGCGGAGGATGTTAGCTATGAAGGCGTCTCAGCAGGAGCGTAGTTGCCGCCATATCAATGATACGTGGTCCCCAACATATGTTAGGAAAAATTGTTAATATATTAAGAGACCCTCAAAAAGGATGTAGAAGAAATTTTGATACGGGGTCCACTCAGGACTAGTTACGCCAGTACCTCGCAAGTGCAGATTTGAAAACTGCGAAAGCAGTTTGAAAGTATGTTGTGAAAAATGAAATATTTATTTTTACTTGTCAAAAACAAAAACAGGCTTTAAAGATTCACATAATAAATTTCTAATGAGTCAATGAAAGAGTTAGTTATACATCAATAATTTCCTTATTTGTAGCTATTTTAGATGAATTAAGTTTGTTTCTTCTATCAAAAAACAAACTAACTTAGAGTTAAAAATGTATAACTAGTAAAATTTCTCAGGTGAGAGTTTCACAAATAATCTACACCCTGTATCCTCTAGTTCTTAGAGCGAAACCAACCAATATATCCTTTTTCGCTTTCAAGTCCAGTTTTCCCCTTTAAGGCCTAGGTGTTCCGACATATAAGGCAGATCCAAAAGGTCTTAGATGTCTAATTGAGGGTTTAATACCTGTATAAAGTTAAATTGGCGTAAGATTTTGACCAGAGTGACATAATCTGTTCCAAAGCCCAACCCGCACGATCATTCGGGTACAGTTTAGTTCCAGGGAGGAAGGAAGGGCAGAGAGCTGGAATTTTTCTAGTGTCGTTGGGGACAATATAGAGTTAATAACCAGAAGAACTTAATATTTAAATGTTTCGGGTCTTAAAGGGTTATGGTTGAGTACAATGTAAAAAAATACGTATTCGAAAGTACCGAGGGTATTCTCAACAATAAAAAATTAATGTATGGGAAGGAGGGGGGTTGAACCCCAAGTCCCCCTTGTGTACGCCACTGCTGACAGGACATATTTATTAGAATTCATAAGCAAACGTAATATATTTTTATAGATTTCCGTTTTTTTCGATAGCAGATTGTTAATTTTTTTCATTGCACGTTTAATTAATCCTAATTTAAAAAATGATAAGAATAGGATGCTAATTAGAATTTTTAATCTTAGGCTTAAAGATTTTATTAAAATCCTCTAATTTAGAAAAATGAAAAAAGATAAACCACACAAAATCAACTTTAATATTATTCTAAATAAATTCCTAGTAAAATTTACCTAAAAAAAATTACGGAGAACAATTTGTATTAATGTAAGCAATAAAGTTTAAACGTTTTTACGAGTAATATACAAGCCTTATTACATGTAGGCATATTTTTTTAAGTGGTGAAAAGACAGTTGAATAAATCTTGATTTATTTTAACTCTTTCAAAATTTGAAATGAATTTTTCTACGTGTTTAAAAGTTCTTAAAAAGACTATATGCATGATTTCATATTTTTTAACTTTTTACATTTTTACACGTAAAATATAAACTTTTGCAATACTTAACATTTTCTTAGACATACGATATCCTTTTGCATTTTTAAAATCATTTTCATGCATACTTAAAATCTTTTTTATGTCAAGATTCTTTCTCAAAGCTTTCTAGTTACGTCATATAATTTATTCGCTTCTTTTACTAAAAAGTATGACATTCTTTATAATTTATTCTTTTTCTTTAATTTCCTTAAAATTTTAACAAAGAGAAGTAAATTAGTTTTGCACTTTCTAAATAAGTTTTGTATTATGTGTAAGACGATTCTTTCTTGTGCAACGACAAACTTTTTAAAAGTTTATTTTAATTATCTATCAGAGAGAATTTAAAAAAAAATACATGTAAGGATTTATTTAAATCCTTTTTCAATAGTATTTATTAATCTTGAATTTTAAATTATTCAGAAAAGGAGTTAAAAGAAACACTCTGATGAGAGAGAGATTATCTTTTTGAAGTGAAAACTTCTTTAGCGGCGTTGGGCACTTTTTGGTAGGGGAAAATCTTATGGGTTCGCGTCACCGACATGCTCTGACTGGCGCATGCGCAGCGTGCTGTTCACCTTAGCCACTTTTTGGAGGGGTGAAATCTCGTGCGTTCACGTCACCGACAAGCTTATAGCAGTATATCTGTAGCTATACAGCTGACGTATAGTGCTGTGTATATCTTATAAGTGAAATTGAATGGATTTAATGAAAACTTCAATGTGTATATACTGTACATTGTTGAAAAAATGTTTTTGTTTGATTATTATTTGAATCATTTAATTGAGGAATCATTGTGTAGTATAATAGTGAGTACTAAATTAATATACAAATATTTTTAAGATAAAAAATAAATAACAGAAAATTATTTTAAATACTCGTATTTATTTTGGGGTTTGAAAATTTTATATTATTTAAAATTATTTTAAATCTTGGTATTTATTCTGGCGTTTGAAAATTTTGTATTATTTATTTTCTAATATTTAACCTCTGCAATGTATCACGCCATCCGGATTAGCATTTCACAGTGGCTTATATATATAGACGTTTTCTTACTACCGTCGTAAAACAGACCTCTAGTTGTTCAACATATTTTTATCGTGGATTTTGAAATTAAAATTTTTATAAAATCTAATAATAATTCAAGATTAATGTGTTGAAATTTAAAATATGGTTATTAATACAAAATTATAGTTTATTACCTTATATCATTAAAATCTTTAGTTTAAAATAATGAAAACGGCTCCGACTTTCATTTCATTAAATATTTTATTTTATTTAAAAATTTAATATTTCGAAATCATTATTTATTAATTTAAATTGTCAAAAATAAAATATGTGCAAGTACAAAAAGTCTAAGTATTGTTGAAATTAATGATGACTATGATGCAAACAATTAAAATAATGTTAAAAATCAAGTACATTGAAACTTAAGTAAATACAAATACTATCCATAAATAATATTGTTGTATATTAATTGTTATTTCAATTGAATTGTATTTAATAATTTATCATGATCTTGTACAGCCCGTAATATATTTGAATAATAAAAAAACCATATAATTATGCATATATTGGTTGTTGGAGTGTCAATAGATGTGAAAACCAGCTTGAAGTTGATAATTTTAATTTAAACATTATGAAATTTCAAATTTTAATACTAAAAGTTCTAAGTTTTCACTTCTATCGGCAGTCTCTATAACTGCCATTTTTTTTTAAAAAAAAGGCACTATTTTATTTGTAACTATTTTCTTTCAAAATATTTTTGTGTTAATGCAGAAAAATGTTCAAATCATATTACATAGTAATCATAAATTTTTGGGGGAACTGTATAATATTACGAATAAGGCAGAAAATTGCTTTTGGTTAATAAAAATTGCTTGATGATAGTATTTTTCATATTGAATAGTTGTATAAAACGCTATTAGAAAACGAAAACTAGACTAGGCAAAATTCTTCATAGACAACTTAGAATCAACTAATGTTCAAAGGTTTACAAAACTGTTTCATCACATTTATTATACTATAAATAAATTGGTGAGGGATTACATTTAAATGTTTTTCAAAAAGTGTGCAAAATTATGAGAAATCAAAGCATTAATTAACATTTTAAAAGAGATTTGAAAACAGGCTAACAATATAACAAAATCACAAAACTTAAGCGATATTTTTTTTCTCATATAAAACAAAATAAACCCCTTCCTTTGAATACAGGATCGGGAAGAGAGAACAAAAAGATGGAGGGGGAGGGGAGCTAGTTATAAAATTGTTGTCCAAGACAATTTATTATTTTAGTAATAAGACAAGTAATATGTAAGACAATTAATAAGTAATAAGCAAGTAATAATTTATGTACGAAAAATTTTTTGACGATCCATGCAATATTTTACTTATACACATTTTATTATTTACTTACACTCAAGAGCCAAAACATTATGACCACCTGTCAATAACGAGTTGGCCCACCTTTGGCGCGCAACACAGCTTCAACCCGCCTTGGCATAGATGCCACAGTCCTTGGCCGGAGACAGATTGTACCAGATGTTTAAGCAACGGTCCCGCAAATCCGAGATATTGCGCATTGGTGGTCTTTGAACTCTGAGCTGACATCCCATGACATTCCAAATGTGTTCTATCAGATTGAGATCCGGTGAGTTTGGTGGCCAGGACATTAACTGGAGTTCAGCATCATATTCCTGGAACCACTCCAACACAATTTTAGCCTTGTGACACGGGGCGTTGTCCTGTTGGAACATTCCATTTCCAGCCGGAAAAACAGAGGCCATATAAGGGTGCAACTGGTCCGCAATAATGTTCAGATACCCTGTAGCATTCATGGTCTGCTCTACCACAACCACTGACACGGCCATCGGCGTGATGAATGACAAACCGTGATTCTTCTGACCAGGCAACTCTCTCCCACTGATTCATGGACCAGTCGCGATGTTCCCGGGCCCAGCACAGGCGCAGTTGGCGATGACGTTTGATCAGCAAAGGCAAACGAGTGGGAAGTTTGCTGCGTAGCCTCATATCCAACGGTGTCCGCTGAACAGTGTGCTCCGATACTATTCTACTTGGCCCTGCATTGTATTGGGCTGTCAGCTGAGCCACTGTCTGGCTCCGGTTTTGCTTCACCATGCGAGACAGTCACCGACAATATTTTTCTTTGATAGCATGTGGACGTCCAACACCATGCCGTCTACAGCTGGTTTCACCGTCATTCATCCACTTTGCATAAGTACTAACAGCTGTAGATCGCGAACAACCCACGAGTAGTGCAGTTTCGGAAATATTTGTTCCGAGCCTTCGAGCCATTACAATCCGTCCTCTATCAAAGTCCCTTAGATCCGCAGCCTTTCCCATCACACACAGAAGTAAGTGAAAGAATGATTCTTCAGACTCTCCAGCATCAGTTAAATATCACTTCCACCTGATCACGTGCCTTCCACGTCATCCAGGCGAGTTCATTGCAAAATGTAGGGGTGGTCATATTGTTTTGGCTCTTGAGTGTATATTACACTAATTGATAATTATAAATAACACTCTCCAACATACTGACAATGAGGGAGAGTTATATCAACATCGCACTATAAAGTAACACTATGGTATTGGCAATGGACCACATAATTTTGAGCCTCGGCTCGAGGGTAGTTAATTGAAATCCTATGAAATTTAATATTTACTATTGAAACTCTAGACGTACCTAAGAAAGGAGGAAAACTGAAACTAAATTGCATAAATGAATAATGACTATGAATAAACTAACTAAATATAAAAGATTATTGTTAACCATGAACAGGGATGTCTTAAGGCATGGGCAAACTGGGCCGGGCCCAGGGCCTCACCCTCGATGGGGGCTCGTTTCGTTCTCAGTTCTGTCTTAATAAGATTACAATCCGGATAATTTTAATGGTCAAATATTATTCCCATACATATTCTCCGAAAACCAGGGAATTTCAGACTGCATGTCAACTGGCAAAAGTGGTAAGACTGTATTATTATGTGATGACCGTTGTCCATGTCTAAGCCTAGGCCTAACACCATAAATAATCCTTTAACTCATTTAGTCGAAATGCGGCCATCTGTTGAGCCAAGCACATTAATTTGTTTCAAATTACCGTTTGAACGAGTATTTGTCAATATTTATTATATATATTCTCTATTTTTAAAGATCTCAGGTATGGCCTACTTTTGCAGAGGGGCCCAGGGCCTCAAAAATTCTTAAGATTTCTCTGGGACCAGGGCCTCAAAGAGTCTTAAGACGTCCCTGACCGTGGATAATTGAGTGACTTTGCTCGAATTCTTATCATAGGAGCAAAAACTTGAGATCCCGATCGAGTGTTATGCATTCAGCATTTGCAAATTTAAAATGTAACGAAATCTTTTAAAAATTAATATTACACCATGATTACATAATGAAAACTTAAAGATGAGGACACATATTTTTCAAACTAAACCACTTAAAAACACTCTTTCTAAATATTTGTGTCGAAAGAAGGGCAAAGGAAAAAGCCCCTATTATATTCAGTACATATATAAAATAAATAGTACACAATTCAACTGTTATTTGATGCATTCATTCAAAGTCCCTTAGATATATTTGGCAAATATGCATCACAAAGAAGCTTTTCAAAAACACCACTTTTGTAGAAAAAATCATTAATTCAACGTAGGGAAAAATAAATAGAAACTTGATCTCACATTATTTATAGCTATGATAAAGAGCCCTAATAATTTTCACACGAGGTAATTTTCATTAACAGTTTCCTTCAGTGTTATTTTTTTTTCTCACGGGAGGTGGTGGCTTAGATTTTAATTAAAAGGAAAAAAAAATCAAAAGCATGATGAATATAATAATGTCACATATATTAATGCAAGTAATCAAGTAAAAAATTCTAACCGCAAATTTTTATTAAAAGAAATTCTATTTCAAATTTTCCCGTACCATTAACAAGGATGATATGATATAAGCGACACTCTGCAGTTAAATGCTTGGTTTAGCACATTTACTCACTCTAACAACTTACAAACCATTTTTAAATCTCACCAAACGATCCATTAGCCGCCAGAATTTTCATTTTTTTTTATTCTTTCCATTCTTCAGTTTTTTTAAAGGATCGTGGATAAGAAGAAAAAAAAGTTAAGAGTTTTTTCGCTGAATATGACGATAAAGACTTTTAAACTAAAAACTAACTAGCTACACTATTTGAGAAGTTATCGAAGTAGAATCAATTTTTCTGCAATATCGAGTTTCAGAGAACTCGTTACCGGCACAGACAACATGTAACATCTTGTGGAAAAAAACAATTATTTTTTGCTTGTTTGGTTTCTATTAATTTGTACAAGAAATACGGGAGGAAAAAAAAAAAGGTTGCTTCAGTAGAATGGTTCCTTTTTCTCTTCTTTTTTGATAGAAATCATTAACAAAAAGACAACTATAAGATCAAACTGACAATATACGTTAAGTTCATGTTAATATATGTAAAAAGTATATAAATATATACTGGCAGCCGAATTGCAAATCCTGAAGGGAGCATTCAAAAAGCGTGAAATTTGCAATATGCATAGACCTTAATAAGACATTCAAAACGTTAGCATTGCAGTGCACATTATGCTTCTAGCGCTAAAAAAGGAAAGTTCATTTTTAACAGTTAGAACTGTATTTTCCCACTCTTTTCTACTTGAGAAGCTTCACTATGTCTCCTTGAAGGGCTCGAAAGTAAATTGAGAACCTTTCTGAATTGGATTTAGAGATTGCTGATTATTCTTCGGAGAAATAATGTTGGACGAAATCATGCCCGAATTTTGCGAATTTGGAATTGTTTGGTACGGAAGTGACAGAGATGATCCAACAGGAAGGATTACATTTTAGTCTCGTCACACCACAGTATATACGGACAGGCATGCTAATGATAATAGAAGGATCGCTGCGGAAAAAAATTCGAGTGCAAGAATTAGAGTTTGTGTTACACAACAATCTGTGTCAGCCCATGCCTTCCAGCATTGTCTGTACCAGAGGGGGATTTCATTAAATATCCCTTTACAGCGATTATCATTGACTAAACACCATCATTTGCAATGCGTTAAAGGTTGGACATGTTCAAACGAAAAACACGCGATTAGTTTTCCAGACTAATCACGATTCTAACTACAGCATCACAATGTTCGCGTATCCGAATTTTGTGGCACCACAGAGAAAGATTTTACTATGCATCACAATAAATGTAGGTCCTTCATCTAGCGTTATGGTTAAAAGTATTCCTGGATTTTATTTCCGTGACTCCTTATGTCGGGACATTGATGATACACTTTATCTCTTCAAAGTTTTGGAGCCTTTTGCCATCTCTCGCATTCAGGATTTGTCAACGGCCGAGAACTTTAATTGGATAATTCAATAATTTAGGTGGAACACACAACGCTAATTATAACATTAACACAGTTGCCAATATCCAACAGGTTGTACTGCATTCTGCCTTGGATCACCTGTATTCTTGATCTGTCACCCGTCGAACACCTGCTGAGATGATAGGTAAAAACAAAAAAAAAATTGGACTAGTAACCATCACCAACTGCAATGCTAGAAGAACTTTGAAAATGTGTGAAAGCAGCATGGACAGACATACACCCACAATGCATTTAAATCCTTTCTTTCCGCGTTGAGACGTGTTATAGTAGTTATTGACAGTCATGTTGGTCATACAAAACTCAGATTCGTATTCCGCTAGTTGAACGAAGCTGTTAATTCAATCACTTCACCACTGTATTATATGTTACTTGTGCAATATATTTGATGTTAATCTCTTTTGTTTTCTTTTTCTTCATGATGTTGCATTTTGGATGATCAGCTCTGTGCGTAAACTCATACACAACTAATAAATAAATTAGACTATGAACTTTTTTCTTAACGCATATAGCTATAATATAATATCCTTCTCTCTCCCCCTTTCCCTCAAAAAATTCTGTCCTCTTTCATACGAAATCAAACAAAAAAAAAATACTGAACACTCAAAAAAAAAAAAAAGTGAAAAAAAAAAGACTTTTAAAATATTACTCTTTGGTCTTGGATTTCCAAGTTATAGCTTAAGACTAAATTTTGCTTATTTGGCAAATAATTATGCCTTAAAGATGATATTTTGATGTTTAGTATACATATTTATGAAAAGAAGAATTTTTTTCCTTTTTCTACCATAAGAAAACCGTTTTGATTTACTGTGAAATTTAGATTTTTTAATATTAGATACGGCTAAAAAGAAATAAATAAAGAAGCTTTGTCTGTTGCTTTGGCTTCAAAATTAGACAAGCTGTAGTAAATTGGCTTGCAAGGTTGAATACGAGGAAAATAAATTAAAATTATACCTTTGTTTTTAATTAATAATTTAAAAACATTAAACTGACAAAAATATTAGAAAGTGCCTGTGGTAATGTAACACTACGGAAGAATGCATTTGAAGAAATTTCTATAAAATATATAATGCTTTACTTTATTAATATTGATTGAAATTTACCCTTTCCATATTTATGATTAAAAAAGGAAATAAAAATGTTTTTAATCATAAATTTTACTATAATTACTTATATATTCTTTTACATTATTAGTAACCGTTACCCATAAGATTCGCTAGATATTTAATGACGTTGCATGACTATATACTCTTTTTAAGTTATTGATATCTAAGTTCCAGCATTCAACTTTCAATTGTATTTAAAAATATTCGTATAGCCCTCTCACTTCTTATTTAAAAAGGACAAAGCTTGAATTCCTAAAACGAAAGTATATTTATCTTTTAAGCCTCCGTTAAAGTCGAATTCCATAGAACCCATTCATAGTGGATCTCTATTCAGTACAAGAAACATACCTGACAAATTTAAAGTCTGTATGTCTAATAGTTCCAAAACGAGAATTCTCTTATTTAAACAATCCCCACCTCTCATTGGGAATCGATTTTCGCAAAACCCGTCTTTATCAGTACTCTATTCAACAAAACAAACATGCCTACCAAATTTAAAGTCTGTATGTCAGTTTCGGAGATCTCGCAATGAGTGGTCCACTTTTCTCCTGAATATATAGATTAGAAATTTTAAAATAAATTAATGGATTTGCAACTAACTTCATTTTTAATAATAAATACTTTGTTATGTATTAATACAAATAAAGCTTGAAAATTAATAAAATAACTTAAAATTAATAAAATGAGGTATTGTGAACTCTGCTTATTAGTATAATAGTTAGTTCTCTAGGTTTTAATTATTCATTGAAATGCATGTTTCCAGAAATGCTGAAAAATAAATATTCTCACTCTTTCTATAAAAATACAGTTCCTTATAATTATCCATAACTTGTCAGTTTTCCTTGGAAGAGGCTTTATTCAAAATGGATCAGCCGTTTTACAGTTAAGTTAAGTACCAATTTATAATCAAAGTTTTTCGTTAATGGAAAAGAGTGAAAAAAATAGCCATGGAAAATTAATAGTGGATAATTTCTATCTAAAATGTTTTAATCGAGTCATTTTTAATGTCAGAATTAATTCAATGTTTGGTCGATGTTCCCGCGTACTTAATTTTTGATTTTTGATTTTTGAAGTTTTGGCAATAATATATATATACTCTCATCAGAAATTGAAAATAACGAAACTTGACCATTTATATATATATGGTCACATTTTCTTATAATTTTGTTATTTTCAATTTCTGATGATAGTATTCAACACATTGATAATATATATAATTTTTTTAAAATACAGTTATATTGAACTTAGTGAAAATTCTGAAATATTCGCTTTATATGTGTGCGAAGTTACATTAACAGAAAATTAATCAGATGTGTAATATAGCATTGGGCAAAATGAATTGTGTATTATATGTTTGAGGAATACATTACACACAATTGATTGGATATTGAAAATACAAGGACTCTCTTGAAATGAGTAATCATTTTACAAAAATTATCATTGAGTAAATGAGTGATTATTAACATCACACTTTGAGGCTACAATAGAGCAACTAGTGACGGACCTCATAGTTTTGAACCTCGATCAAGCCACTAGAGCTTTATCGAGCATCTCCTAAATTCCACACCCCACTAACCGAAGAAGTTTAGACCACGGCAAATTTAACATACAACAGCCCCTCTACACGAAGGGATTGAAGTAGCACATGAATTTGTGGCGGTATCTAAATAAGACGGTAACAGCCTCCCGACATGAATGATCACTTTTGTCTAGTGGTATGTTTCGTGCTTACGGATCAGAAGGTACCGAGTTCTATTCTTCGATATTGGTGATCTTGGCTGGAAAGAAAAATTCAAACCTTCTGATGTGTCGTGGCGTCATCTATCCGCAAAAAGAGCAATTAAAAGTCATCAGACTCACTTGACGTAACAGTAACAACTCATACACTCGCCATAAAAACAAAATATCTCGTTCGTTCGCCTATCCACCAACTCACTGGTGGGAGAGTACTGTGGCGGTATTTAAATAAGACGGTAACAGCCACTGGATAGGAGTGATCACTTTTGTCTAGTGGTAAGTTACGTGCTTAAGAATTCATAGGTTGCGGGTTCTATCCTCGACATATTTAAACTCGTGACTCGACAACGCTGACCACAAGTTCGCGACCATGACCACTGGGTTACCACGGCCACTAAGAATTATCGCTACTCAGTGAGTTTTTGCGCAAGAATATATACAACATGAATTATATCTTTGATATCAGTTATTTGACAACATTTTTTGTTTTAGATAAACATTGACTAATGATATCAATTTAGTTGAAGTAGTTCGTGAAGAGTTTGCTTAAACTTTAGAATAAGAAATTTTCATCTTAAAATTATCTGTACTGAGTAGATAACATTATGTAAAGAAAATAGGATGATTATCGTTGTAATTAAATCGAACAAAGGTATGAAATTATTTCATTAAAAGTTTTATTATTCTGTTATAAGTAAATCAAATTAATTTTGGACTAATAAAATAAAATAAATGCACCAGATTATAGCAAGTTTTTCAGGAGCTAAACATTTATCTGGATCTTCAAACGCCCTGAGAAATTCAATTGTTTCAAAAAGTCGTATTTAAATATATGAACATTTTATTTTATAAAAAATTATCGTCGATTTACTCATCAAATGGAATGGAGTTAATTTTGATTAAACTGATTCTCTTGTAGGAAAGCAGAATGTGTGTGTGAAATAAAAAGATCATGATGTGGTCATCCAATTACTACGGTCATTATAAAACAATTTATATAGAAATCTAAGATTAACTTTCACAATTAAAAATAAGAAATTTGGCAAATCTGATACTATTGAAATTATTACTCAAATATTTAATAGTGTTTAAATAATTATATGTACATGGAAATTCAAATTTTAAGTCCATAATTAAAATTTCGAAATTTATAAAATAAAAAACGAACATTTGAAAAAAAAATTTATTACCACAAAAAATTGTAAGAAAATGTGTTCTTTGATCAAAATATTTTTGAGAATAGTTCCCCACAAAAAATATTTTTATATTTTTGCTGTATAAATGAATGATTTGTTTGAGGGTCGGTGTATTATCTTAACATATATTTTGTTTTCATAATCTATACGAGGGTTGCCTAAATTTTATCCAACCTTGAATTTTCCCACGCACAGTACTGAGCTAGGATAGCGCCTTTTTTCACTGTGAAACGAAACAATTTAAGGCATATACACATACATGAATTTTTTCTAAACGTTCGAGTGTGCTAGTCATTATTTTCTGGTCATCGGGTGAGGTGCTGAATGTTCGTCGGATTTTTTATTACTCTTAAGACGAGTGAACGGAGAGCGTCAAGTTCTGTAGAAAACTTGGAGATTCTCATAGCAGAATAATTCGTAAGATCCAGTCCAGTCAAGAGAATGTAACATAGTCTGGAATGATCAGACAATGAAGAATTTAAAGCATCCCACGAAAAAGAAAGGAAATTTTTTAGACAGATTTTGGTAAAGGTCAAAACTAATGATTCTTACCCGGTTCAAACAGAGTAAAGGGTCGGGAAAGAGAAAATTAAAGATTTTTAAATTTTCATTCATTTTTTCTAGCTGCTTTTGCATTCATGTATGTCAGTTTTAAACACACTACTTAAACTATTTTATATTATTTCAGCAATATATAATATGGCAATAATAATATAGTATTCTTTACTACTATTATTAATAGTAGTAAAGAATACTATTAATAATAGTAGAATAAAGAATATAGCTTTTTTCTCATAAGAATGAATTAACCATCATTTCTTTATAGCTTACGGGAAAAAATTCGTTTGGAATAAATCTTGTTTGGTAACTAACAGTCTAAGGATCTCGAATAGATTAAAGTTTTATGCTGAGGTACCACTGAGTGTGTGGTAATAAATAACAACTTTGTCTTATTTTCTCAGTAAAGTTTTTCTCGAGTAAGAACTTATTTTTACCATCCCTCTCAAGTTAAAGAGTTGTAAATATATTTGCTAAAATACAAAAAAGATCGAGTCCTTAGTCTGGTTTCTCTGTGGATCTCTGTTACAGTTCAGAGATGTTTACTTCGAAATAAATTAAACAGAACCCTCAAAAATTTTAAAACTAATATGCCCTGCAATTGTGTATAGTTTTATTTTTCGAATCATTTTCTTTGTTTTGAAACATTTAAACAATTATTTTGGATTTTTAAGAAAGACATGTTATATACATTTTTGTTGAAATTGTTAAAGCTAACTTTATTGATTAAGAGCCTATTTTAAGGCAGATACTGTTAAAAAGAAATTAAATTTAAGTCCTTTCGAAACCTAACTAAATTTTATTTGATACTAATTCAATTTAGGGAATAATTTATAAGTTTAGTCTTTTTGAAAAATATATTTTTTCTACTTTTATTTAAATTTAGTAAAAACCTTATGTATGACAGTTTTATTAGAATACATTTTTTATTCTTCAAATCTGCATAGATGCTATAATACATTTGTCAATTGTTAAGAATTTTTTTTGAACATTAAGTATAAAATAAACCTATAAATAAAGCTTCAAATTACAACGAAAACTCATGTGATGACACTTTCTTTTTTGTTTTATAAGAAAATTAATGTAATGAGCCAGATAAATGAAAAATTTAAGAAATAAAGAATAAAAAAAGTAAGCTTATAATGCTTATATTGAAAGTTTATGACGGCTTCTTAAGTGTATTTTTCTTAACCAATTTCTTGGGTTGCTTTAGTATTATATTTATAGGAGAACCTTATCATGTAAAAAATTCATAATATATGTAATCGAGCACGTTTGTTTTACAAAGTATGTTAGCGAATGGGAAGAAAGACAGATAGAGGAATTAGAGGGAGTCATAGGAATACTATCGAGGTTAGGAGAATTACAACATTATATTCAAATCAATTAAGGACGACCTGTCTGTTAGAAATTTCTAACAGACCACTATAGAAGTCTTCTTCTTCAATTTAAGGATTCGTAACATAAGCAAATAGCACAATTATAATTATTAGTATGAAAGAAAAGAAGCCCAGTGGCTAAGTGGTATCGTATCACGCTTCCACGGCACTGGCCCAGGGTTCACAACTCCTGTCTGGACATGGTCGACTCAGCCTTTCATCCATTCAGTGGGTCGATAAATGAGTACCAAACTTGCTTGGGAACTAAACTTTAGGGGTTTCACGTCAGACTGACCCCCTGACCAGAACATTTCTCATGTACCCCAATGCCCAATGTCGTGAAGAGTGAGATAGGCACAGTCGGCTTTGGCCCTCCTTATGCCACTGAGTTTAGTTTAGTTTAGAAAGAATGAAATAATGTAGACCATTACACATGTTTATTTAGATAATTGATTAACCAAGAATTTGAATAAGAGTTAAAAATATAAATCTGAATCTTATTGTGCATAAACATCTTGCACTATCAACGAATCGTTTTCATTACAAGTTTAAAATATTTGTCAAATACTTTTAATTAACTAATTATTTACTATATCAAAATGCTGTTACACTAACTATTAATGTCATTTTTCTGTTCCAGATTTCAGATTTTTAAGGTTCTTAAAAGATGTAATTCACACACAGTTTATAACTACAAATACTTAAAATCATAATTAGTGCATAACATGATGGGGAATGAATTACAAAATTAGGTTGATTTTTATTCTGTTGTATAGCTAAAAATGCGAATACAAACTTAAAAAAATTAATAACTACCGTAGGTTTAAATTACACTATAATTTAACGTAAAAGTACGTAATGTTAAGCTTTTTTTGCCTCATCTGATTTAAAAAGACCTGGTTAACTTTTCAGGCATCACTGAAGTATAGATATATATTTGAAAAATAGTTTAATTTTTAGAACTTATTCGTAAGAAAAAACAAAGAGTATTACATAAATAAATTGTCTGAAAAAAAACAGGTTATCAAACAAAAAAAAGAAACAGATTATGTAATGATAATCAATTTTAACTCTATTATACATTAATAATAACTTTTGAAAACGTATCTTTTAAGAAATTAAACCTTAAAATACTTAATCCTTAAGCATTAAATAAAATCATAAATTATCAATTTTAGTTACATATGCATCATATTTAGATCACAAATTGCATTTTGCTTTTTAAATACTTTTACAATTTTTCTATTTCGCTGTTTTTAAATTATTTTTCAAATCCGCTTAAGAAGAACAAAATTTAAAAAAATATATGAAAAACGAAATTACGATTAATATCATAACATACACATAACAATTTAAATTTCCCACCATTCCGTTGAAAGAAGGGAACATATTTAGAACATACATACCAAAACTGTCACCTTTGCGAGATCACGTTAGAAAACATTAGTTCAAATTTAAGATTAGTATATTTAAATCACAAATTCGTCATAACAAAATAAGAGTTGACTTATTAACCATCAAACCATGACTGCAATATAAGTGCGTAAAATTACTTGCTTATCGTAACTTCGATGAGATAAATGAAATGTGTGAAAGTATCACAAGAACTAACTGATAAAATGTCACAAGAGATAGCAAACTCTATTATTCATGAATTCGAAATAACTATTTAAAAAAAAAATCTTTTTAAAGATAATTTTTTAAAGTTTTTGTAAAAAATAGGCATTTTTATATTTTGAAAATATTTATTATTATTATTATATTTTAATTTGATTTTTGATTGAAAATCATGCTTGAAAAGATTCGCAACGATTTTTATTTATTGATGAATAATTATGAAGAAGCTATCATTATTTTAAATTTCTCTTTGCACAATGTTTTATGAGAAACAGGTTCTTAAATTTTTTGAACTTAAGTAGGCTTAATTTACAACCTCTGACAATAAAGTTCAGTGAATAAAGCCAGAAAGGCTGACCTGGCAACACTGGCGAAACAAAACGCTGCACATGCATAGTGACAGTTGTTGACCATCTGCCCCCCCCCCGCCACCCCGTTGTTCAGTTGAGCGTCATTTGTGTTTCTTGAAAGACTTGTTTTACAAAAGGCTCGTTTAGTACGTTGGTTCTTAACTGAGAACAGGAAAATGAAGGAGCAAAAGATCAATTTAAAGTTTTATTTTAAGCTTTGCAAGACACTGTCAGAAAGTTATTCGATGCTTGCACGTGTTTATGAAGATCTAGCACTGACCCTTAAGTGAGTGTACGAGTGGTTCGTCCGTTTTCGAGAAGACTGGGAAAGTGTTTCTGTCAACCCCAGTTGGGAAAGATCGGCGACTTTCATCAGCGACGAAAATATTGAGAAGGTGAGTAAATTAATCACGAAAGATCATCGATTAACTGTGTGCATGATAGTTGGACGTTGAATGCTTCAAGGTGCATTGAAATTTTGACCGATTTCATGAAACGTCTAAGCAGGGTACGACCCCAGCACAAACAAGGTTTAAGGTTTTTTTGTTCACACGACAATGCTTCCCCTCACACAGCCAATATCGTCAAACAGTTACTGGTAAAAAAGGGGGTGGTGCAAATTGAACATACACCATTCTCGCCATATCTCAATTCCCCAGACTTCTTCCTATACCCTCGATTCAAACTCGCTTTGAAAGGAAAGAGATTTGACGATATTTCTGACATCCTACGAAATGAGACGAGGTTTTTGAACTCCATCCTAAAAGAAGACTTCATGCAAAGTTTTCAGAATGTCAGCGGTACATAGTTTTGAGAGGGGATTATTTTGAAGGACAGTAAGGTAACTTTTGTTAATATTTCCTCCACGTTAATGTTACAGGACTATTCACCGAACTTTATTGTCAGAGGTTGTATAAGGAAGTAAAAGTATTATTATGAGATATAGTGTGAAAATTAAATATATTATAAGTAATTTTTTAATTTTGACTTGTCAGTGATTATATTGTTTTTAAAATTGTGAAAGTCGATAAAAGATAGGAAAAGTCAGTTTTTGATCTAAGAATTATCCCTAAATCAGTATAAATTCATAATTCTCCAGACTTTAATAAACATTACGTTAATTTTGAACTGATTTTAAATAAGTAAGAAGTGATAAAAAATATGAAAGAGCTTTAATGAATCAAATGTTTCTCCCATTGTAGATAATTCTGTGAAAAAAGTGGTACAATATACAGTCTCAATAGTAGTATGCACCGATCCATTTGCATTAGTCAGAAAACTTTGAGAATTTAGTTGCCTTAAAAAAAATCGGAAGAACATATACATAATGAGTTATAAATATGTATGGAATACTAACAAATAATAATAGAAAAAAAATTAGAAGTCAAATTTACAAAATCCGCAAAGGTAATAAGAGTTGGACTTATGTATATTTACGAGGTTAGTGTTATTACCAAAACTATTTCCAATCGAAAACATTTTCCTCACCATTGAAAAACTGATTTTGATAATCCTTTCTAGAATTTCGACAGGTGGTATTAGTCCAGCTGGCATCCAGATAGTACATCAATAATAAAAAAAAGTATTGATATTTGAAAATAATATACGAATGAAAAAGTGAAATGACGAATAGAAATAAAATGAACGCTAACATTTTTTTTGAATTCTTTTATATATATAATGTACATGTTGCTCTTTTGACATTGTAAATAATGGATAATGTGATGATTTTAGAATGGCGTTCTATAAAATGTTTTAGTAATTTTAGTTTTTATAAAATTTTAATATTAACATTTTTTTGTTGTTATTATCTGATATGTGTAAAGTGTTGGATAAAATTTTGTTTTTAGGAACGCATTATACATTATTTTATATTTAAAGAGGGGGAAAAGATTGCGCTTCAAAGAACTTATACAGATGCACCCTTTGCAAGAACAGATGTGTTTTAGAATAATAGTGTTATTTATTTACTTTATTTTTTCTGGGGTTTTGTCTTACTTTAAACAACTTACGTAATTCCAGTGTTTTTAAAAAGCTTGACTCACTAAAAGCAAATTAAGAGCTAAGATATTCTTTTATTAATTAATTTCAAGAATCTCAGTTTGAGCTGTAAAACAAAAAGTAATTTACAGTTTGAAATACACAAAATAATTGAACAATTTAACATAAAATAACAAGATTAAGTTGGTTACAATTACATTTTTCCAGTACCTGTTGGCCACCCCAGATTTCACGTCGTCGTAATCAAGGTCAAAATCTATAATGATCTATAATAATATTCCTATTTAGAAAGTAACTTAATTTAAAACTTCAGTATCTTCTCTCTGCTCACTGTTCAATAAAACTATTGTTTACCGAACTAGCAAATACTGTCCACTTTAAGAAAGTGTATATTTGCATAAACAATTTGAAAAGAATTTGTCCGAAGTAAAATATACAGATATTATACCACAAATTAAAATAAAGTGTTTTTTTACGTAATTGGAAATATTCATAACTAGCTCAAATTTTCAAAAAATTTCTAAGAAACAAAATCTATATTAAATAAACTACCAAATAGTCTTTCTAAAACGAAAAGGAAGATAAAAGAAACATTTTTAAATTGAATTATTCATATAAAGTATTAATACTTTTTTAAATAATCGTGTTAAAATCGGAGAAGAAAAGTAAAAAATATCAGATTTAAGGCCTTAAACAGATTGCCTGAAATTAATGGAGAAGAAAATATTCTGCTGAAATTTTTTCAAAATATTATTTAAGGTTAAAAAACCACAGAGAAAAAAATAAGTTAACCCGTTCAGGTTAAAAACACTTAGAATAATAATAATATAAAAAAAGCACTTTAATTTTCTTAAGTGACTCATTGAAGCAACTTTTGCAGGGATTGTGTCAAGGGATTGTGTCAAAAAAATACCAAGGCTAAGTGCAAACCTTTTTATTTTTTTCTTTTAGAGCAAGAATTAATTTGTCAAGCGTAAAATTTTAGCCAGCTGATAGTTTTAAAATGTGAAATCAGCTTAGAAACTTTGTGTAAAGAAATCTAAATTTCTTAATGTTTGTTAAATGCATTCTTTCAAAGGAAAAATGGAAGTTTTTTTTATTAGGCGTCACAATTTCAATTCACTAAACGCAGTTGAATATTTTTGAAACCGTTCAGTAAAATTAGTGTTATGTGCTTTTCGTTCCAAATGATCATACTTTTTGTATGATTACGTTTTCCATCACCAAATTCCAATTAAAAGTAGAAGAATTTATCTCTATTATCTGTGATATCTTTTGGTAACGATCAATATCTGTAAAGCAAAGGAAAATGATAGAAAGATTAAATTCAGTGATAGAGAAACAACATATCGTTTTTTGAAACTGAATTAAAAGAAGAAATATAAGAAGGCCCTTATGCGAGAGAACGTTGCGAATTTTGCAGACGAGTTTCTTTTTTATTTTACAAAAACGATTCGTTCGTATTTCAAAATGAAAGAAAAATATGCGCGTCACCCAATGAAAACATATTTTATCATTCCGAAAACCGATCGTGGGAAAAATGGAAGTAAAAAGAAGAATATAAAAATTTTCTTCTCTTCCTTCTAAAGGCGACATTAAATTCTGTTCCTTGTCGAACACTGCGATAAAGTTTATCCAGTAAAAATGGCAACGCGAATAAAGAAATAGCGAGGGGAAGGGCATCATTTTATCCCCCATCACCACTTTACGTAAACCGTAGTCGGACTTAAGTTTATTGCAGGCCAAGCTGGCGTTCCAATCCGCCCAAGAACTACTGCTTAGAAGTCGTTGTGTGTCCGTGATAAGAGGGGCTAGAATTTATGTCCCGATCCTCAACCAGGTGTCGCCAGATCAGTTTTGAAGAGTTCAATCTTCTTCTTGTTAGGAGAGTTTTGAAAAGGGTTGCCGTGTCTGTAGAGCCAATGAGTTATCGCCAAAATTGCCCCAATGCTTTAACGGTTTCTAGAATACTGACTAGAAGAAGGGATCGCTTTCAAATTTTGTTTAACGGTTTTGTGTCCATCATGTTTAAGATATGTCCTCTTAAAAGTTTGTTCCGAGAGAAGTGAAGTGATGGAATAGCGTCTTGCGACACGTGTCGTTTATGAAAAGTTTCTTTTTATTCATTATTTGAACTAAAGTATGTAATGTTTCCATCGATTATGGAGGGGAATATACAGTTGAACAAGCATTTTTTTTTATTTGAATAGTTTAAGCACTGCAACACTTTTGCTGCATTTAATATATTATTTTACTGATGTATTGTTTTTCTTTTTTGTTTTTATAAATGGGTGATTACTTATAAAGAATATGCAGAAGCGAGAGAGAGTAAAACAAAGGTGGTAAATTTGTATAATTTTTAAAACTGTGCAGGGATTTTAATAGTGATTGGGAATCTTTTCATGTTGAAAAGTTACATTAAATTTTACGTAATCTGATACGGTTTTGTTAATTAATTTGCAATCTAATAAGGTGACGTCAAGAGATTTTTATTTAGGTGAAAAATAAATGCAGGGTTATTTATAAATCCCTTCAGGGTTTCAAAGCACTATAGTAAAGAAAAATAAGACGAATACAACAACAACAACAACAAAATATTTGAAATAATACAGAAACATTTCATTGTATTTTCATACTTTACAGGTGTTCAATGTATGAAACCTTGGTTATGTAGCGTTCATCAATGCAATAGTCCAGTTCCAGTCCCACTCTCATTCACAGGTTCTATCAACGTTATTGACAGCATGTGTTATTCTTCATGCCAGTGCTGATTTAAGCTCATTTCGGGCCCTGGGAGCAGAAGATCTACAGATCCTCTTGGCGCTGGATAATCGAAATTTATAACCAGAAAATCTGGTTTAGTCCATCTTATCCGAGCCCTCCTGGGTCTCCCCCCAGGGCTCTTGCCCCCCCCCCAAGCATCCAATGGATAAACCGGCACTGTTTCATGCAGTTCTGCTACGTTACACGGCAAAAGGGTTAAGAAATTTGGTCTTATGTAAAAATACCAAGTTTTCGAATGACACATATAACACGTGCTATCAATAACGTTGATAGTATGCTGAATGGAGTGAGGCAGGAACTGGACTATCATCGCATTCATGTAGGCCGTGTAACCAAAGTTTCACACGTAGAATACCTATAAGGAATATAAAAAAAACTTGAATTGCTTTTGTATTCTTACAATTTTTTTTGCTATATTCTTATTTTTTTATTATAGCACTTCGAAAACCTGGAGGGAATTAGGAATAACCCTGTATTGTTTAATTTAAGTATTACAACAATGATGATTTCAATATTATTCTTTAGCTCTTGGATGGCGTTGTTATGAAGAGATATTAACAAACACTTTTTTTTCTAGATGTTTTACTAACCTTCTTTTTTTCATCTACATAATCCTAAAATAAAGTGGTGGTTGCAAACTTCTCTTTCTCAGAGGGATTTTATTCATTTGCATTTTTTTCTTGAAGTTTTAATATTAATTATTTAAAATTTCTCATTTAAGAAACTGTATTTTATTTTTCTTTAGCAAACATTGTGAAAGTCCTTGTATTATTTGTAGCAAAATAGTTTTTATTATAAAAAGTACATGAAAACTATTGTGTTCCAATGATCAGCGTTAAAGTCTTAATACAAATTTTAGATTAAAAGGTTGAAAACTGTTTTGTATAAATATATTTGTTTATAAAATCATATTTTAAATATTCCACCGTAATTATTAGTTTAAAAGGAGTATTTAATATTGAGTAAAAATAAGCATATATGAATAGAATATTAGGCGTGTTAAGAAAACTTGCTTTTGAAAGTTAGTGCTCATTCCTGTTAATTTAAATTAACCATTCATTATTAAAAATTAAACATGCATATCATGGTTCTTTTCATTTTTAATATATATGTATATCATGTCGTAGTCAAGGCCGATTTCCTGTTGATATTGTTTATGTTGATGGGGATTTCCGGATACAGATAACTACATCTTCTTGGTTTTAATGTTTATTCCGGTTCACAAATATATGATATTCAAGCTATTTAGAATAATTAATGAATATGCACAAACACAAAAACATATAAGCTGAAGTATGCGGCAACACTCACATGTTGTTTGCGAGCAGCAAAGAACAAACCCAGCGCTCTGAGCTTTTATACTGGTGGTGAAGGTCGTACTACTTTTTTCTAACAGGAGTCGTGATTGGTTGCAAATGCGCGCGAACAATTAGATTACGATTAAGATTATCACAGTCTCGTACCAAAGAATCAGAAAATGATTTATAGGAGTTAATTTAAATAAGGGTAGAGGGAAACATTACATATATATGTATGGCAATTTAACAATATATTATTTTAGATTCTAATCCTACACATGTTTTCTGTGCATCTTAATTATGAACACCGTTTTTTAAAACGTCAGTTTCCTTTCATTTCCAAAGCCAAAGGATTAAGCTCTGAATTTTGATTTATTTCCTATTCCTGGGAAAAATAATAACTGAATAGCTCGCACGAGGCCTTTTCCCAGTGATTTTGTGACACGAAAGTTTCCCCTAAAACCGCCTACATAGTTTATAAAAATAACAACTACTTTCTTTCATTAACCAGGTGATTGAAACATACTTATATTGTTTTACCAGTGGTATTTCTAAATCTGAGAGTAAGTGAGATTCTTCTCTCATTTTTTCCTCGATCTATATATTTGATTGAAAGGGATGTGTAATGGCTACTAATTAATGTTAAAAAACCATTTCTTTCACCAAAAGTATAGTTATTTAATTTATTATCTATAATATATAAAGCTGTATCCAAGTGAAGCAAAAAAAAAAAGTGATTTTTTTTAAAACCTTAGTTTTTTATCATTACATACGTCAAATAGACTGAAAAATCTGTATATAAGGACAAAGTATGTCTTCCTTTAGCAGACTAACCTTTTCAACCCGTCTTGGCGTTGACTCCATTAGAGTAGCACACATGTTCTTGATTTCGTCATTTTGGAAACACACTAGTATAGCTCTTTTCATCATTGGTCTGTTGTCGTGCGATTCATCGTAGCGAAATAGGATTTAAGTCTGGGAAATTTACAAACCAATCGAGTTCTTGTATTTTATTTTTCGCGTAAAAGTACGGACCAATTTCGAATTGTGACACAGGGCCAAGTCATGTTGAAATGTTCCGTCAAATGTTTCCATTAATGGAAAAATCCTACTACATAACAATTCTATATACTTGGCAGAGTTCATTATATATTTAAGAGGAACTAAGCTTCCAGGGTCATTTGTTGGAAAAAAAACCCCTCAAATATCTGTTTAGAAGGGAGTTTTACAGTTTGTTAGATATGATCTGGTAACAAAGTTTCAACTTCATTTCTTCAAACTTCACTTGATTTATATCCCTTCACAAATAAATGTTTCATCACTGAAAATCCCCTTCTTCTAGTCGTTAACAGTCTATGTTAAACGTTTTTTCGTCATTTTCTTCTTCAGTCTTGTTGCCTTATGGCTACCTTCCAGAAGCCTTTTCCGTACAATTGAGGTACTCACTTCGACACCATTATCCAACAAATCCCTTCAAAGATCTGTGTCTGTATTTTTTGTATTTATTTTGCTATTTATTATTAAAATTTTCTCAATTCCTAGAGTAATTTTCCGCTTTCACCCACATTTTTCTTTTCTTTTTGAGATGATGATCCATATATATATATAATCTTGTAAAGTTCTTAGAATTCTTAAAACACAATTCGATTACACCAACTGCCATAGTTATATCTCTCACAGTCATAGGAGTGTGTTCATTGAGAGCGATTTATTTTAGAATGGTTACTCGGAGTACTATCCATCTTTGAACAAGTAAAAGTAACACGTCTTATACAGAACGCAAAATTGAAATTACCAGCTTCACCACTGAAAGGCTCACAACTGAGCTCCTGATACATTAAAATGAATAAATTATAGTCAAAGTCGATCTGTCGTACTACCTAAAGGCAGATATAACGGGTTTGAGGTGGTTCAGGGCATCACTAGTAATCACATACCAACTCAAACAAGAAAAACATGTTTGTCCCAATTAATTCGAACAGTATAGTATACATTATAAATTATATGATCCGTTTTATATGCTAACTATATAAAGATTATAAAATTTTTCCATTACCATTAAAACTAAATTTGAATGGTCAATGTGTTTATAATTTCCTTGTATATTTTAAAAAGAATATTCTTGTAATGATTGTTAATTTTTATTTTTAATATATGAATAAACATGCTCTTTTATACAATTCAATGGGCAATATTTTCCTTCCATATTGGTAATAATTTTTAAGATTAATAGAAAATGATTTAAATTAAATCAATTTGCAGTGTGAATTAAAGCATATTTTTAAATTTATCATTCTTTTAATACAAAAATATGCACTTTTTATATGAAGCACATAGAACGTGTTTTACATTTTTTTAATGACTTATGTGGACTTAATAAGAAAACCAGTTACAATTACGAACATGAGTTTGACGAAAAATGTTTAATAAAATTTTTTAAAGAATAATGAAAGTTTTCTTGAATTAATAGTAAAATATTTCAATTTCATCCAATATTTTTTTTCTACCATGGGAACAGAAGAGATAAGACAAATTTCAAGATTAATTTGTTTAATATTTAAGAGACGATTTATATTTCTCTATTCTAATTTTACTCTTCCTGAAGAGCAATCTAAATCAATATACGAATCTAAGTACCATTTCGTTCTACCGCAACCGCAGTGGTAGTTTTGTATGCGGACACGTCTCTGGCTGATTGCAAGTCCAATAATGTCATTATAACCGGATTGTGTTGTTTTTACACGTGTTAGTAAATGCACAAAATGTTGATGATGATTGCCGATTCCGTCGACTGAGAAATACTTTCTGTAATCCTTTTTTCGAAAGCAAGGAATGTTAAGCAAGTTGAAATTCCTCGTGAGCTTGTAGAGATTTATGGTGAAAACGTAATGAGTGATGAAATGGTGAGAAAGTGGGTTCGACATCTCAATGATGAGTGAACCAATGTTCAAGACAAAGCACGGAGTGGACGACCTTCTGTTGTCAGTAATGGTTTGGTTGATAAAGTGAATGAGAAAAATTCGTGAAAATAGGCATTTCACAATAAGATTGCTCTGTAATGCAGCGTTTCTCAAACTATGGGGCACTTCCTCCTTGGGGGAAGCAATAACCCGACGAGGGGGGGGGCGAGTATATAGGGAAGTCGAAAACAAAAGTTTATTAAAAAAAATTATTAATTTACTCAAAACAAACAAATAAAATATATTCTGACATAATAAAAAATGAAATACACATTTACACTGATATAACACACTTATAAATATATCAGTATTGTGCAATGTATTTTATAATTAATTTAGGAACTAAGTTAAGAATCCAAAGTTAACTACTAAGTTAAGAATCCAAAGTTAACTACTAAGTTAAGAACAAGTTTAATAATTACCAGTGACCCCAAGGTCTTGTCATATACAAAATTATAAACAAAAATAAACACTTATCTTGATAATTTGTACGGTTTATAATTAATCCCATAAATGCCAATTAAAAATTACACGATTCTCTCCCCAATCCCACCGTTTTTTTAATACGTAGGCGAGAATGTGGGGTGGGGTAGAAAAGAAATAAATAAGCAAATCCTCTGAAATAAAGTAAATCTGTCGCGAACCTGTCAAGATCCTTTTATTGCGCTCCTAAGTTTTCAGAACAGTTTTATGGATAGCAGTGCACAGAAAAGATTGTACTTAAGAAAGACGTATATATACGTCTGGGCAATTAACGCACTGGCTGAGCGCGATACGTTTATATCCGCTGTTGGCACTTAAGAGGTTAAAGTAGTATTGTAGCTTTAGCGTCAAAGTATAGTATTATTGAATTCAACACATTGTTATTGTATAGGGAGTGACGTGATAAAAATAACGATTGAATATTGGGTCGCAAATATGGAAAGTTTTAGAAGCACAGCTGTAATGAATTTCCATAAATTTCAAAGATTATCCACTGGCGGTATCTTTCTTTAAAGATGGTATTGGCAAGTTGGTTTCTCGATATGAAAAATGCCTGAACGATGGTGGTAACTACGTAGAAAGTAGTTTTCGACCTTCTTTTTCATATAAAAATAAATTTTACTTTGATTTTTTTATGCAAGTTTTTCTGAAACGGTACTTAGAGAGAGAGAGTTTCCGGACACGCCTTGTATCTTGGCATAAGCTAGTAGTACTACTAAAATTTGTAATAATCTCATATATAATATCAACCCACACGACAATGTTCTTTTAGAGAGATTTAATATTAAAGTAACAGTAAAAAAAGTAAAATGAAGGTATAAAATTTTAAATGCTACAAAACTTTTACCTGTATTAATGCAACTTTCAGAAAACAAGCGTGAGGAGGAAGTGTTTGATTTTCCACAATGTTTAGGTTTGTAAAGACACCTGTAACATTTAAACGTATACAAACACAGCAAAAAAACTTCTGCATTTTCCAACAAAACAATGTAACAGATGTAAAAAAAAAAATGAAAAACAGCTGGAAATGATGTGTTAATAAAACAACCTTGATAAAAAAAAAGAATGGAAAGAAAAGAATTTAAAAATGCAACGCAGTTATTTCTCGTCATTTGATATAATGTGTACAAAATCGTGATCTGTGCATAGATAACACTAAAGAAATACTTAAGAGTAATCATACATACTATGCTCTATAGATAGAAAATTTCGATTTATTTTTTTCTATACAAAAGAAAAAAATTATTTTCACCTTATTTTCTTATAAAAATGGTCGAAAATACTTTTTTAACATAGAAATATTTACTATTCGATTTTTTCTGATGCGAGATTTTATGAAAAACGTCTTGATCTTTGAGGAAAGAAACATATAAAAATTACTTTTAATATCCTATTGTGATATCTCTATGACAATGCAGAAAATAAAATTTCAAACGAATAAGATTTACTTAGGATTTATGAAAGGCATACTAAGATAAAAAGAGGTTTCGGATGATATAACATAAGACACGATATCGCCAAACAGTAGATATCTCATACAGCATACTTTTTTTAGATATTCTCATCGTATTTTTGAAGATCTAAATCAAATATGGGAGATTAAAAAAACAATACACATTTATATTGAAAGTATATGGCTGTTTGAGATATAACGTATCTCCAATAATGATAATGAATTTTATTATTCATTTCATTTACTACATATTTTTTTCACTCAAGTATCCCCTTATAAAAATCGTAAATTTTTATAATGTACATGTAAATTATTTATATAGCCTGTATAGTCACATATGAATAGAATTTTTACAATTTTAAATTCTATATATATATAGAACGCCTTTTTTTATTCAATAAAGGGTAATTACCACAAAACTACAAATGCAATTCTCTTTAAAAAAATCTACTTAATGATTTTAAGCAAAGAAAGAAAAAATTTCTTATTGTTAGTAATCAGCTGTGATGATGATTTGAAAGAAAAAAATTACTATTTGATAAAATAATGAAATAAATAAGAAAGCATAAAATACCTCGAAGCACAAGCTTTTTTTGTCCATACCCTATCAAAATTGAGTTATTAGCATTGTCATCGTTGAATTTGTTAGAGGTAAAGTGATTCAGACGCACAGTATAATTATATCTAATTCATAAAAGTTATTGAGAAAATCGAGTAGAAAGAAAAAGGTATATATAATATGTCCTTTCTATTTCCTTCTTCATACTGGTAGAATATTCTATCCAAGGTAAAAGGGAAATTACATGTACAATCCACCGTATTGGGACACAACACTAACACACATATTTATACGAAAAATCAAGAACTGTTCTTTCTGAGCGAATGTATTTTTCTGTGCTAAAAACTTCTAGGTATATGTTTAGAGGTAAAAAAAAAAAAAAAAAAAAAAAAGGTCTCGAAAGGCGTGAGTTTGAATAAAATTATTGCGAAAGAGGCATCGCTTACTTGAACGAGAACAATAAGTAATCATTGCCATTGCAAAAGTGAAAGATTTTTAACCCCATTCATGTATTATTCAAACAATTAGAACTTACTAAAGCATTTGAAAGAATTCAAAATGTAATAAAAAAATAAGCATGTTTAGTGTGGCTTTAGAGCTATATAGGACATTTTTTCAATTACTTTATTTCCTAAGGTTCTTATAATTATTGCCATATGAAATGAATTGTGCTGCTATACTTTAAATTCGACGAAAATTATGAAGAATCTGAATTCAGAAGATCTTTTTATGAGTTTGAGCTAGGTATCGCTGAGCCAGAGAGATATTTTTACCTCAAAAATCAGTTTAAATTCTGCATTTTCACATATTTAAAAAAGAAAACAGAGAAGGAATAGCAATAGATGGTCCTTACTAAATAAAATGGTAAATGAAAATGTATGAAATCTTACATGTACAAGGGACGTTCCGAAAGAAAGTTTCGTAATTTTTTTTTTACACACGCAAACTTTACGCCAAAAATATTTATTTATGACATCATGAACTATAAACACATTTCATTATTTTTCGGCATAGTCTTACCATCGACTTTTGAGAAATTTATCGTCGCGTGAAAAAGGTTCGAAAAAACCTCTCTGGTGCGACTAGGTGTCCTACGATGCAAGGAATTATTGCATAGTCTGCTCCATCTCAGCACTGTTTTGTAAAGATTTCTTCTTGCTTTAAGGATTTGGTGAGCTTGAATACTTTCATGTGACTGTGTCAAAAATACACATTTTTTATATATGCCAAAGTTTAATAGCCTCTACAAATTGTTATCCATTACTTTAAATAGCGTAAAATCCGGCGTATAATGCGCACCTACACTTTCTAACTGCATTTCTTAGTTTTTCGATATATTTTCCGTATAAAGCCCACCCAGTTTTTACGAAGGAACCTGAGATGTACGTATGCAATGCTCTTATGTTTTGAAATTATTTATTCGAGGTATTATTCTGAGCTTTTGAAAAAAATATATACTTCAAAACTACAACTCTTCAAGTTCATAAAAAAAATGTCATTTATTTTAAATTAATAGTATTTCGATAAATGTAGAAGACTAATTTTTCTTATGCTTACCTCTTTTATTTTATTTTTCAAGCTATCGTTTTTCTATTCGGCGTATTAAACACACCGTAAATTTCGATCTTATTTTTTTGTGTTAAAAATGCGCTTTATACGCCGGATTTTACGGTACGTTTTAACTGCTGGCATCCTTTCAAATATGTTTTACACAAAGTTGAATTCTTTTTATTCTTTTAAAAAAGATACAAAATGTTCTTTTTATTGAAAACGGCTTTTTCAAAACTGATTATAACACTTTTATGTCGGATACAATGGATATAACAATTTTGTGTGCTTTTTAGGTTTTGCAAATCAGGAATTATTATCACTTAAATATTTTTCGAATACTAGCTTGGGCTACGATATATTTTCTTGTGATATGCGTTATTTATGATTAAAAAAGTAATTAGAGTCGAATTAATTGCACATTAAATTGTGAAAAAGTATAAAATGAGAAAAATTAAGTCTAAGGAAACCTTGTTTAACCAGCATAATTTGTTCAAAAATCTTTCTCGTGATGAGAAACATTTGTTAAGAGAAACAATTTTGCCCATATATATGAATGTAAAATACAATAATGCGTACCATGAGGAACAAAATACTATTTTTGTATAGCTCGTTAAGAGAGAGAGAGAAAAGTATATGGAAAATCTTTATCATTTCTTTTATCACGGAATGAACTAATCAGGAATGCGAATTCGATTAGTAGAAAACAATACAAATCAATATAATTAGCTTATTTGTGATGCATACCGAATTATTCTTTACAATGAAGAGTTAGGATCTTTGAGATATTGTTTTCTTCACAACTTGAAAAAATTGTTGAGGTCGCACTCTAAGGCAAACCGGGAGCCATTGACGAAATAACTCGTAATTTTAAGCCTCGGTAAAATGACGAGGATGACATCTAGACTAGTGCCCCACTCTTTTAACCATCACACCAAGCTAATGTTAGGACTTTGAATCACGAGATTCATAGTGCATCAGCTTCTCTTCAGAGCAATAGAACTCGAATCCGCGACTCGACAATTCTGGCTACGTGTTCGTGACCATGTCCAGTAGGTACTTCGAACTTCTTGCTTAGGTGACTCCACAAATATTATCTCAAACCTCTCAAAGTCACATTTGACAACAAATTTTGTCACTAATTATGCGCTATGTTATTTGTTGAGTGAATTGTTTTTTTTTTTACAGTTTTACTCGTTATATGCAAAATATTTGTGGCAAGAGGTGCTCGTTAAGCGAGGTTTCACTTATTTTTAATAATCTGTTTGTATATACGATAGAATACGTTTAAGGGGACATGGGTACGATTTACGCAAAAATTTTTAATTTTAAAGATTTTCAAAATTTTTTTGGTTGCCTACTATGCATGTATACTATGTAAAACAGATTTTGGCCTCAAAATTTCACAGAAAGCTAGCAATTTAATTTTTTAAGGAAAAAACTTAAAATTTGTGAAGTGAATTTAAAATACTACTACTCCTACAAAAATTTACGTACACGCATGAAATTTGATTCACAAGTACGCCAAACTATGTATAACAAAAGTTGGCATGGGTTTTGCGATAACATGATTGGTATTCGTACAATACTTCTTTTTATGAATGCTTTTTGAAAATTCCTCAAAGAATGTATAAATTCCGAGTTGAATTATTTTTTAAAAAATAAGTATTGCTTTGATTTAAAAATGCATACCAGCTTTTGTTATATGTACTTTTAACAAAGGTAAAAAAAAATTCAAAGCATTAGGCACAATATATATATACAGAAAAAAGGCCTTAGCATTTTTAATGAAGACAAACGAGTTATCTTATCTTTCTGAGATAAGTAAGTTTAAAGTTTTGATTTGCCATAGGGATGTGAATAAAAACGAACGTAAAATCTATCATAATTCTGCCTTTTTTAAGTTTAGAGCTTTCAAATTTTGTGAGGTTATAGAATAGTGTATAAAGAACAGTTTAGGCTAAGAAATTATATTCGATTTTTTGACCGATTTTTCTCAATTGAATCGTGCTGTGTCCCTTGAACGCGAAAACTCTTAAGACGAAATATCAGTTAACATGAAATAATGCAACGGTCCCTACACACTACTATGTATTTTAATGCATTTTTTCTCTTGACACAAAAAGATTACCCTTCAGGGAATGAACAAAATACGGAAAACATGAGACTCTTAAGTGTTTGAGAAAGTTTTTGTATTATTTGACTGTCTACAGGAAAAATTCGTTGCAATAGAGAATGATAAAGCGTAAACATCTCCAATTACTGTAGATAAAGACCTTTCGGAGTTTGTTTAAAGTTAAAAAAAATATCATTGATGCAGATTCCGTAGACAAAAATAAATTGAAATGTAAAAAAGTCATGAAAATTATGCACAGTTATTTAGACGCACATTCCAATGGTGAAATAAATAAAAAATGGACGGCATTGAACAATTTGTTGACTATTTATGCTTAAAAAGACAATGCAAAGAAAAATATCAGATTACTTTCCAAAAACTGAATAAATAATTTGTTTTTCAAAAAACTTTAAAATTTTGTATTAAATTTCATTAAGTTCTTACGAATGTTTTTATTTCATTGATTTTTATTAAATACATGCATATATACACATATGAGTAAACAAAACGTAGTCAAATAAACATAATTTTGTTGAATATACGTTTATTTTTTGCAATATCCTTTAACGCTAAAAAATAATTCAGCTCCTCAGTTTCATGTTAAACGATTTTCTCACTGCATATTTAAAAATTTCATCTGATTTTCTTATGAATTGAGATTGCATATGAGATTTATTTTATTTAAATATAAGAGTTAAAATTTCTAGAGGAAAAACTAATTATACAGGCTTCAAAGAAAATAAAAGGAATAAGACGAAAGCAAGAATT
This sequence comes from Trichonephila clavata, assembly GCA_019973975.1. NCBI lineage: Eukaryota > Metazoa > Arthropoda > Arachnida > Araneae > Nephilidae > Trichonephila > Trichonephila clavata. The sequence goes on along the minus strand of BMAO01038872.1, from coordinate 35,943 downwards.
CATATGAACCCGAAATAGTGTTATAATTCCTAAATCCTTATTTCCATTGGTCAGTGAGACGATTATATCCATTATATTTCTATGTTAATCCAATAATTCAGTCCATCCTTTTAGACATTTTGATTTTTTTTCTTAGACGACACAAAAGACATGTATACAGCACAAAGAACATTACATAACTGATTCTACACGCTAAAAAAATCTCAGATGACTTGCACTGCCATCTATTCATTTTACACACATTTAATTTATAACAAATAGTTCTAGATCCATAAGGAAAAAAGTATTTTATCCGAAATAAATTTAAAAAAAAAATTGTGAGTCACTTACGGAGAAGTGCGTAATATCAATCACAATATTATCCGAGAGATTATTAAATCTACCTTGTTTTTTGATTTCTGAACAGATGATAATAGATACATATTGTTTATCGTTATTTATTGTTATCATGTTTAAAGATAGATAATATTAACTGATACAAATAAAGGCTCTTTTATTTAAGATTATCAAGCTTGATTTTCGTGATGCTCGTAATTAGAAACAGATTGTGTATGCGTTACAGGATTTATGTTTTAACGGAAACATAAACAAAAATTGAACTTAATGGTGTATAATGTAGTTTTAAATCAAAATTGGATAACTTTTAAACTATTTATTGCGTAAATTATAAAGCAAATTGATTTTATTAGTTTTAACATCAGTGATAAATTTACATGCTTTATAATCTGAAGAGAAAGGTATTTTAGCATTTTATAAATATATTTTAAGTGATTTTGAGTTTTATTATTGAACCTAAAATATATTTTATCAAATGAATAATTATTTTTACTATGTCATTCTCAATGGTTTTGAAATAGTGGAAGATCTAATTTTTTTAGTTAATTTACTTAAGGTATTCGACTACTTACGACTAATTAAAAAAAAAAAAGCAGAGATATGGAGATTTTTTTGTGGTTTTTAGATTTGTTTAGTACATTTTAAGAAAAATATGCTAAAACTAAGAAGAGAAAAAGAAATTATTATTACTAAAATGGGAAAAAAATGGGTAAAAATTTACAAAATTTACTAAACGGGGCTTAATATGAACCAAAATTTTATGAACAAATTTTCAATTTTTCAATCCTGATGTATTGTTATGCTATTCATTTTTGGAATGACCTTCAATTTGAGAGATATTTTAATTTTTACAAAAACTAGAGCATTTTATCTTAGTTATATGAAATTGCTTAAAATAACAGTGATTATATTAACATAAGGGACTGTAAATTATGTAATGAAACAGTGATTGATAAATCTGAAGGTTAAAACACTTCTACTATTATACAGAACATACACAAAAAATTTCAGTTAATTATTTTCAAAACTTTTTTTCAGCAATCACTGTCCTTGTTTGAGCATTTTTGAAAAAACACATTTCGAGTAAAACACGTTTTAAAGTATAACATATCTTGCTTAAAGTAATGTCATCTGCTTTTACTAAAACACTTGTAGTTTTCGTTCCAGTGAACGGAAAATAATAAATTTGGTATTTTTAAAAAGCTATTAAGATGGTATATAAAATAAAATCATAAAAAAATTGTCAATTTTTGTCAAAATTCACAGTTTTAGGGTAGTCGGATACCTTAAAAATCCTTATATCAAATTTGCTTTTTTTAGGTATAGTGGGCAAAATTTGTCACTGTTTGTTTCATTTTAAAGCATTGATTCTTAAACTTTCTTTTTGGTCTATTTCTTGCTTGTAGCTTTAAATCCAGCAATGCTTCAAGATTCAATGGATTAGTATGCCTCAAAATAAAATTCTCTGTATAAAGTTTTTCAGGAAGTACTTTGGTTGTAATAATAGTTTCTATTTTCATGAATTTATTGAATTTTCTCAATATTAAGAATTTTCTCAAAAACAAGCAAATTATTAACGTGATAACAGACACTTTCAAAAAAAATTCTCATTCATTTTCTTATATGAATAAGAAATAATTAAAAATCTTCAAATAGAGGTATTTCTTTCCTTCATAAAATAATTATAATGTATATAAATAGTAAATACAGTAAGGCAAATTGCACAGTTCAGTTAATACATTAAAACATAGGCAGGCAACTCGTTTTGGCTATTGAGCCACATTGTAGGAGTAGAGGATTCCTGAGGCGGCACCTTTTTAAAATGATTGTATTAATAATAAAAATAATAAATACGTTACATAAAATAGTGGCAGCTTTATTCAATTAATTTATTTTGCTAATTTCATGTGGTCTATAGCAGCAAGAAAAAATTTAATCTTAGAATCAGTTCAATGAGACGAATGTATCATATATATATCACACCTTTTTTAAATTCAGGGTTGAGAGTGTTCGTTTAAATTCTCATCACAACCTGCGACTTTATATCAGCCAACTTGCATCTGTATTTATACTTGTTGATCTTCATACAAGAAAAACATTGTGCTCACACACAAATACATGTTGACTAAAATATAAAGAACTATTTCCTCGCAAATTTCTTCATACATGGACATTTTTCAGCTGACAAAGATTTGTAAAGGTCGTTGTCATAGCATTCAGCATATTCTTCATACTGTGATCTTGTAATGGGTCTATTCGCGTTCTTCCTACTAAAAGGAATAATGGGTCTTTAAAATTTATTCTATTGAAAACTTTCCTCCTCCGAAGAAGATGGGATTATGTAAATTAAGACTTGTATATAAATATCAAACTTTCGAGTTAGGAGTGAGAGGTTAGACTGCTAACGGATAGCACAGTGATAGATTAGCGTAAAGCTAGGTGAGAACACTTCGTAATTTATTTGATTAATATTAAGATTGACGAATTGGTCAATTAAGTGTTACTTTGGATTAGAACGATTTGAATTAGAAGATGTATTGCGTGGACGTAAGTGATCCGATTTATTGTTAATTCTTCTAGTATCTCGTCTACCTCGTTATTGCTTCACATATTTGGTAATTGGTGCATTTCTTAATTTAGGTTGTTGAATTTGTGTCTAATTGAGAATTGTTAGTAAATAGAATTTGTATTGACTATGGCTAACCTTCCCTCCAATCCTCTCTTCCTAAGGGATGGCACAGGCCCTCCATTACAATCTGACTTCAAGTCAACTAAGTTCAATACTTCAGATGGTGTATCAGCAGTAATGGGATAACGCAGTAAATTGAGTTTAGGCTCAATTTTCTTAAAATCCTGAAGTCTTCTTGTGATCTCGTCTTCCAAACTTTGCAGATGGTCTCTTAGTAGACACACTTTCAGGTACTTTGTTTTTCTAATAGGGAAACATAGAAAACGAATCTTAGATCTCGCATGGGAAAGATATCTCAGTTCATAGCGGAATTTTGACTGTTTCGGCGAATTGTTATTTGCCCCCTCATGCAGTAAAGCAAATTAATACATACTGCTTTAACTCTTTTTTTAAAAAAACTTTTGACAGTAAATTTACAAATCTAGAAAGAAAATATAATTTGTTATTTTTCTCTTTCAAAAAGAAATGCAGAAAAAATTTGCTGGTTTTAATAAAACTACAGTTTTAATAATACTTAGTAGTAATCAGTAGCGCAAAATTTTTCAAGGGGGGTCCATGGTCGAAAGTCCCCCAACTCGTATCATACCTCAAGACAACACCAATTGATTCTTCTGATTTTGTCGATTTTGTTAACAAAAAATAGTAAAAAATAAATTATTGAATAAATAATTAGCATTCATTAAAAAAACAAATTGTTAATTACAAGTACTTAATTCAATTTTACGTTAAGCCCTTTCGAGGGGGGGTGTCCGGACCCCTAGGTCACCCCCCTTGTGTGAGCCACTGGTAGTAATAGAATAGCTTCCATTTGTTGAAAAATAAGATAGCAACTACAGTGAAATACATTTTATGCGAAAACGTTTAAGACGAAATATTGGTTAACACGAAATAATACAACGGTCCCGACAAATTACTGCGTGTTTTCATGCATTTTTTTTCTTAACACGAAACTAAAATCACGAAAAGATTTTCCTTCTGAGAGTGAACAAAATACGGAAAACACCAACCGTGCTGACGAGATATAAGAGGGTATAAAAGAGAGATGGTTTCACATGTGTTTCGTGGAAGGGAGGCTAACTTGACTTTGCAATACCTTCGGAATATCCCTGAGACCCGAGCCAGTTCTGTTTATCTAAGCTACTTCAACCCTCCACCCCAACAAACTCCACACAAAAACATCTAATCTCTCATCAGTTGGCTTTGGAATTAGATGACGAGTACATCGCAGTGAGAGTAAAAATCAGTGAGTTTGTGGTTCGCTTTTTTCTTCTATGTTAGAAATTTTTTTTACAAGCCCAATGGCAAAGAGCTCGGAAGAAAGCAAACTGCTATTTCGCTTTGAATGAAGATGGAGCTTTTTAAGGCTGTTGATCAAAAACTAAAGATGAAAACAGAAATCTGTAAAGATTTTAGTATTGCTAAATTTTGTGTGCATTCAATTTCATTAAGTTTTTGTGAATTTTTTTGTTTCAATGATTTTTATTAAGTACATGTTATATACATATTTATGTAAATAAAATTTAATTTCGTAGAATATATATTGTTTTTTTTTGTGTGCAATATCCTTTAACACGAAAAAATATTTCAGCCCCCTCAGTTTCATGTTAACGATTTATACTGTATATTTAATACTAGAAGTATAGTTATACTTTTCTCCATTATTATTACCAAAGAAATAAATCTTTGGATTTACAATTTTTATTCATTGAATTGTCAAAATATTAATTGGAAAAATTCCTCTAAATAAATTTTACCAATTAAGAAATAATTGACGTTTACAGAAAAAGTTTAGGATTGATTTCAATGTTTATTAACAGCGCGTCACATTCAAAGCAATATGGCGGCTATTAACGACGGTGTTCGAACATTTGAACTTTGGTCAGCTGATGCAGATGTCACCTGAGAAAGCGTACCTCTCTCCAAACTTCAATACCACCCGAACTTAAGAATTTTCAGCCTCGACATATTTGACATGCATCAACTTCTCTACATGCATCTCTTCCTATGAGGATATTGAAAAAATCCGGGGTACACTTTATTTACATTTTTATATTTTATGTCATTTGATGGGGCTCAATTTGATTTTATTTAACCCCTTTTTCCCATTGATAACAGGAGATCGCGGTAGCCTGTTGGTCAAGGTAATGGACTCGTGGCCGGCATGTCATGAGTTCGAGCCTGGTACCGCTGACGACCGCTGTGCAGAGGGGTTGATGCACGTTAAATACATCGGAACTCAAACGTCGTCCCGATGATGTGGTGTGGAAGTTAGGAGAGAGAGGCGTCCGCTCAGATGTCGTCCTATTCATTCGACCATGGTTCAAAACTACCATGTCCATCGCCAAAAATCCTCGTGAGAATAGTATGACGTTAATATATTCACTCACTCACTTACCCGTTGATAACATCACATTTGGTCATGGGATTTTCTTTTAAATTGAAGACAAGCTGATATAGCAGACCCTTAACGGCACCGGGACTCAATATATACAAGTTCGTGATCCTGACCACTAGGATATTGTGGTCATTATTAACAATCGTTACCCCGTTAATCAATTTTAGTATATGAGGAAGATTAAATAATATATAAAGCTGCCTAATTAATCTCCAAAGAGAAAATATTAAAAAAACTTTAAATATCCATCTTTTTTTAAATATAATTTTTGTTGCTTAATGGTGTCACTAAAGGCTTGTCTACACCCTTGCACAAAAATTGTATGATATTTCACAAAAATAGTTGAGCTACTTTTGTAAGTAAACTTAAAATATTTAATATCCATTATAAGTCCGATTTAATGCTTAACATCAATCAATCTAACTTAAATATTAGAATTTAATTTTAGTGCTATTATGTTATTTTTTTTCTGTTTACAGTATCTCCGTATTATTAAAAACAAACCCCTTTTCTTTTTCTCTTTTGTGAGCTTTGATTCTTCCCGTCATTGACAGAAACTCTTATTTACATTGATTATTCAATTGCAAATATTACAAGGAAATAATATATGATGTTTTTTTTTGTTTCTATTAGTCACAAGAATTAATGATTTTTTCTTATAATCATGTATTTAGCAATAAAAAGTAAGGAAAGAAAAATTTTCCAGCGAAATTTTTAATTTAGAATTAATGAGTTGTTTGAAATACCAAACGATTTCCAAATACATTTATTTTCAAAAAGTGTTAGTTTGATGGATGAATTAAAAATTAGGTTAAGTTATTTAGAGTTTTGTTAATGTATAATAATCTTTCAGTTATATGCGACAGTCTTTTTAAAATTAAAAACATATTTTTGTATCAGTTGAAACTGTACGTCATAATTCCTTCCCCTCCTCCAAGAATATCAGATATTTTATTCATTTTAAATGATGATAAAAATATAGGAGAAAATATAAATATTTTATACGACATTTAAATTTGAAAATAACTGAAGCCCACTTATTGAACTAGAATAACCTGTATTTTAAAAAAGAAAATGTAACATTTTACACTATTTTATTTGTCGATAATTTAAATTATTTAAGTTTAAAACTTGAATGAAATCTCTCATATAGACGCGAAGAATTCTAAAAACAATATTTACCCATTTCCACTCAAGAAAAGCGATAAGTTACTAAAAATGGTAAGCATCTATATAGAGACGGATTCATTGATCATTAGAAACACTCGTAAATTCTAAGCTCTTCGCATATTCGCAGCTGGCAGCACGTGTAAATTGCTCTGTCGGCCACAAAATTCTGCTAACATCCCGGAGGTTTTAAAATGTATAAGGCCATTTGTCGAAAACCAAGAAACATGAGAGCGGAAGGGAGAAAAGGGAAAAGAAAAGGCTTCCAAAAAGGGAAAAAGTCTCGTAAATTTTACCGAATTCCTTGAAATGTCGTCCACTTTTATTCTCCCTTTCCGTTCTCGAGCGACCGTAAAGATATGTAAATAAACTGCAACTGTGTTTCCATGGTCTTGACAAGCACAACTGATGGGTTTTACTTTTGTTCCTTTTTATTTATTTATTTGAAATTTTTTTAGCATCTTTCTGTTTTTTTCTTCTTTTGTGCTATTCATTGATTTTATCTTTAGAGATTCTTTCGGAGAATTCAGGTGTCAAATGATTAATCTTTGAACGATTTTATTTATAAATTTTTTGAAGAAATCGCTTTTTTTTATTGTTTGGCAGGAGTTACAGTTTTTCTTAATAAATAATTTAAAAAAAACTCTATTGGAATTTTTTTGAATTTTTTTTTATTGATATACATGTATTTTTCATAGAATTCTTTTTTTTTTTTTGTATTTAAATAAATCAATTATAACTATACAAATTTGAAATGTATTTAAGCATTTACTGAGCTATTTTTCTAACTTTTACTTAGCCTTTCACTATTTTCTTTGTAAAAAATATTTGCTAATAATAACTTTAAAAAAATAAACCTTGAAACACTACGAAAAGTTTATTGAAAAAATCTGATAAATTCAATTTACGTAATAGTTCCCAATGTAGTTTGCATGCTATTTCTCCGTGTTTGGGAAGTAAATTATATAAAAATATGAATGATATATTTATTCAGTATGGCTAATATTAAGATAATTCATATTCTAATTCTTTTCTTATATGTTATTCTTTCTATTTCTTTAAGAAATCCTTAGTTATACATCTATCTTATTTTTCACAGCATTACGTTAATAACAACATGTTCAATATCTTGATGCTGATTTACACACAACTCGCAGCTCATAACGAACGTTTTTGCGGACCGGCCAGTATATCAGCACACAATAATAAATAATATAACATCAAAATTTCTCCCGAAATAGGAAAGATAGTAGCGGAGAAGGGTTGTCAAGTGTCAGGGGGACGTAATCATTAAATTTTTTGTTCTCTCTCTTTTATTTATGCTTATTATAATATAATATTCGAAATAAAATTGCGTTTCTATAAATATTGATTTTTTTCGCGGCCCTCCTACAGTTAAAGCTGGCCTACAATTTGTTTGGCCCAAGTTAGCATTTGAATTTGACACCCTTGTTCTACTGTCGTTCAATTAAATTTTTGTAAAAAAAAATACGCACACACACTGTGAATTGTCAACAATTAATGTTTTATTATCATTCTACCGTAATCTTTTTGAACGTAAGTAAATCAAAGTAAACTTTTATCATAGAAAAAACTATTTTTAAGGAGTTTTGAATAAATTCAAATTCAAACAGAATTTTAAAATTTTAAATGACTTATATGTGAATAAATATTTTGCGAGTTTCTCGAAATTCCGCCAAATTTGAATTTCTGATTGAATTTAATTAGACATGACTCACTGACAGTGGCACACACAAGGAAGGGGGGGGGTCTCCGGTTCCGAACTCCCCATAGCCCTTGATTTTGTTTCCGATTGATTGATTATAATCCTATGTATTCCTACGTAAAATTCAATTTTGTATTTGTTGTTAATAATTAATTTTATTAATTAATGCTAATTATTTGTTCAATAATTAATTTTGTATTGTTTTTGTTACCGAAAATCAACGAAATCAAATGAATATTTTGAGCGGCGCGTTGGAGCATGATACCAAAATGGCGGACTTTCAACCCTGGACCCCCCCCCCTCCTTAAAAATTTTGTGGGTGCCACTGCTCATTGATATCAGATGTTTGAACTTTTCTTAACTTTCATGAAAAATGAGAATAAACAATGAAAAATAACAAAAATTGTATAAATTAAGGAAGAATTTTTTTTAAATTCCCAAATCTTGAATTTTATATGGTAGAGACTGACATATTCAGTTATGTAATTAAGAATAAAAAATACATTTATGTGATAAAAGTGGAGATAAAGACTGAGTTGTCTGGACTTTAAATTACAAATATTCTTCTTGATTCCTAATTTCATTCAAAAATTTGAAATTGTTTCTTAAATTTACAAAAATATTTATGTGATTTTCATTCGTAAATTCTAAATTTAATATTAAAATTATGGTCTACTTTAAAAATTACAAATAGTTCGTTTGATTTATTTCAAAGAAATTCATTCCATACAATAAAAATAAATAATTTGAGTTTTTCCTGTAGAATGTATCTCATTCGATTAGCAATTAACTCCTTGCGCACCATATAATCACTAGTGGATACATGTTATGTATAGAGCAAAATCCCATTGCAACCTCATGTGGATACATTCTTTGAATAAGGCAAAATCCCATTGTAAATCTCATGTGGATACATGGCTTATTTTAGTGTACAACCAATGTAACCAGCACAGGAAACCTTATAAGGTAGATTTTCTTTTATTGGAGTTGTATAAAATTACAAAAGTTAAGTTACAAAACGTCTGGGTTACCAAAATTTGAAAAGTAAAAAAGGCAAATTAGAACTAAAATTAAAATTTTTTTTTATGGAATTGCTCAAAATAGCTTTTCCACATGCGTTACATAAGTGTACTGTCATTCTTGTTCCATCTCTTCATCTTTTTCATCACTAATAGATAAATCCGTATCAGAGTCATGTCGTATTCATCGGTTTCCGGCAAATATTCTGATTCAATATCACTTTCTTACAAATCCAACGACGATATCATATTGGCAAGAAAAAGTAAAAACAACAAAAAGGGTTATACAAACTTTAGAAAGCGAAACGAAACGCGAACGAACGTGTGCCTCAGTCAGCATCAAAAGGAAAGCAAAGGATGTGCGTCGTAACGTCAAGGTGAGTACCTTAGATTTCTGGTGATACTAGAAAGCGCAGTTTGGTACGCAAGGGGTTAACATAAAAATATTTCAAGAATAAATAAATAAATTGATAATCAGAAAATAATTTAACAGCTGTTGTTGCAACATCTGATGAACTTCTGAATCCCGCAATGGTAACAATCTGTTGAAACTCAGTTTGAGAAGATGCATAATTATTCATTTTTTCATTAGGAATTGTTATGGTAAAAATAATATTCAGCTTCAATAAAAAACATTATATCATCCTGTAAGGGAAAAGGTATGTACATAAGATTAGTTTCCAGTGACAAACAGACAAGTAATACTACCACATAACTTCAAAAAAGCAGATTTCTGAGTTTTCAAACACATCTGCATTCAAATGCAAAAAGAGGAAAGATAAAATTTGTTCACAATTATTTCATGAAAAATCTCGTAAGTCATTGCCAAAAATTGACTGGATAACGACAAACTACAAAGCTAAAACTTTCAAAATATTTTTATTTTAGAGTCCAACAAAACCAGCTTTACACACCTCATATATGTAAACAAATCGAATGTTATTGAAAGCAAAGAACACACTGTTGCCAGAACTCTTCCAAAAGTGTTAACGGAAGCCCATTGTATCACCACCTTACCACCTCGTGTGTACAAACAGTGGCAATAGAACTACAGAACTTCCGCTCCAGCAATTGAAATTATTCGAAACAACTGAACTCGCCAAGACTTAAGTTTTGTTTCAAGCAAATTAATCTTGCTAAGTAAATTCCCCTTCCCATTTCAACACGCTTTAACTTTCACCTGCTTCTACCCTTTGTTTGTTATACCACGTTTGCTTTAAGGTTCCAAACAGTTCGCTCTCTGGAGATTGTACTTTCTAGAGGGAGAGAGACCGATTTTACTTTACGCACATTTTCTGTGTACTCAAGATAACAATTCATCGGAGATTGAATTGTTAACGAATGAAACGAGTTTTCCTAAGAATTTTGAGGAAGGTCCGAGAAAGAAATTACTATTTGATGAATAATAATTTGTTTCACGGAGCTATTAAATAATGCTTCCGTCGTTGCAGCGTTTCATGTAAAATATAGGGATGAGTATTGTTATTATATCAGAACAAAGAATTTGGTATATTTTTTTTTATTGAATTTAAACTTACTAGAACTGAACTGTTTTGTTTGTTTAATCAAAAGAACTAGAACTGAGATAAAAATTCTATTTTTGAGAGGGAAGATATAAAAAACAATTTTTCTTTTGAGTTTACATAAATTTTTCTTAAAGGGAGATTTGATAATGATCTTTTTTATAAGTAAAATAATTAGCTTAAATTAATAAAGATAATGAAGTAAATTTGTATCGAGTATTAAATATTATTCGAAAATTTCCTTATAGCAAATCAAACATTTACTTCCTACTACAACCTTCTGGAACAATTTGAGTTTTTCAACCTTTCTGTGATTAAATTTTTAAATATATTACATAGCATTTATTTGTTTATTAATTATAATAATTATTTATCCCTTATTACAATATTTATTAATCCTAGAGCGAGCCCTCTATACCAGCGTGAAAGGTAGCACTTTTTCCCCCCAAATACGCTTTTGTAAAACGCAAAATTTTAAGAATTTAATTAGTGAAATTTTGCTTGATTAGTTATGGCTTAAGCTGTTGAAATACACTTTAGTTAATCACAAATATATCATTTAATTACAAGATTATTCCTTTATGTAAAAAAATGGAAATAACGCGCGCGCGTGAATTGAATCAGATTTTTTCTCCACTGTTACATTTTGCAAGCTAATGCAGGTATTTCTTTCTGAGTAATTTTCAAACATTGAAAGCAATACAATGCAATAAAATGCTTAGAATTACCCATTTGAAAATGCTTTCATTCGAATGTTTGAGGATAAAGATCCATCTGTTATAAATTAAATGTAAAATGAATAGATAGCACTGCAAGTCATCTGGGTGTTTTTTAGCTTGTAGAATCAGTTATGAAATGTTCTTTGTGCTGTATACATGTCTTTTGTGTGTGTCTTCTAATAAACCAAAATGTCTAAGAGGATGGACGGAATCATTGGAATAACATAAAAATATAATGGATATATAATCGTCTAACTGACCAATGGAATTAAGGATTTAGGAATTATAACACCTTCAGCTTGTTACCGTCTTTCCCCCTTACTTTAATACTTTGCAAATACCCAATATCACAGTTTGCTTTAGCAAAACAAATCATTTTCACAAAGTCTCAAAAATTTTCATGTATTAAAGGATATTATGATTCGAAAATTCTCCAATGTATGGTCTTTGTACAACATGTCTATTCCCATTTGCTTTTCCGAACTTCAAATACATGTATTCGATTTCTTTTCTGGAACAGATACCTTATGTGTGAATGATGTTATGATGATATATTACTAAAGAACCAATGAAATGCATTATAGTAAGCAGCCCCCTTTTTGACCTAATTTTTGTATTTTTAATATTTATTCATTGGCTATTCACTAATCTATCATTGATCAATCATAGCTATGTAATAATGCCCTTGGTGGCTTCTCAAAGCAATTATTTTTCCTCCTGAAATTAATTAATTATTAATTTTGTTCTTTTCTGTGTTAAGCAATCAGTTCTGCTGAATTACTAAATTGATTAAATTGTGATTTCCTTCCAGACTAATTTCCAAAAATTGATGGTTCTGACATGTACTCTTTCTCCACTTGAAACTATTATTTTATTGCCCTACCCACATTATGTTGTGTGATTTGATTTTTTATAAAAAAGTAAATTTACAGAAAACTCCCGTCTAATTTTTCTTATTCAATGCATATTGCATAATTTGAGCCACAGCTTTGGTTGATAGTCTGCTCTTACTTTATTTTGAAATCCCTCTTATTTTTTTCGCATAAGAAGGGTTTACAAACTTTGTAAAAATTTTACAACTCGTTAATCTACATTAAAGGTTCTATAACTCTATTTGTCAACATGTACAATTTATAAATATTGATGCTTAAGTTTCATAAATGATCTTATATTTACCTATAACTCTGCTGATAAAATTGCTTTAAATAAACAATAGGCTGTTTAAACACTTATGTTCTGTTTGAAAACAATTTAAAAATTTCAAAACCAGATTGAGAACTCTGAACCCTTTTTAGATTATTTAGACAGACTATTTATGTTAAAAAGGCATAAAACTCGAAACAAATTGCCCGTAACATCTATTTGCAAAAACGAAATGCTCAGCATTGTACTATTCCATGTAGTGCATCCTTCTTCCCATCGACAGCAAACATCGGAGAATGTACAGAAGAAAAGCAACGTCTTCGAAAAAGCAAAAAAAGAAAAGAACAATGATAAAAAATAAATAAAAAGAGCGAAGAAGAAAAAAAGTTCTCGATAAATTGCAGAAGAGTTCATTTCGTACTGGCACAGTATGGCCGTCTTCTTATTTGCAGGATATCTGCATAATGAAAGCGAATTCTGCGACGGGTAGGAGTGGCGTCCAATTCATCACGTCGTAGCGTGGGAACAGCCTCACGTGAACGTGATCCTAAAAGAAAGTCTTCGCGTCGGTGGCAACATTGAAGACGCAGACGATTCCAGCTTGTTTAAAGATGGATGTTTTTACCTTTTTTATTTTATTTATTCGAAGAGTTTTGTTCCTTTTGTTTGTATCCATGCAGCGAAAAGACTTAAACGAAAAAAGAAAAGCGGAATAAAAAATGAACTAGAATTGAGTCTGGGGAAGTTTTTCCTGTTTGCGAGTAATAGGCAATTTATCTAGTTCCTTCTATTTTTATCACGCTCTCGACAGGCGAGTGATGAAAGAAGCGCTTTTCCAACGAACCGACGATCTATTTTCGGAATTTCTTCATTCTTCCGACTGGGGCTCTTTCGAGATTTGGTCAAATTGGAATGAGTGGTTTTGGAAGGGAGAAATCCCTCGTCGTTTTTTCCCTCATGGGTCAATTTTGGATTGTAAATAAAAAAAATGAAAGTTTGGGAAAGTGGATAAATTATGCACTTAAAAAAACGTCTTTTTTAGTTCAAATATTTACTTGAAGTAATTCTCTTTTATTCTTGTTTTATGTTGATGCTAGATATATCGAAGCTTACACATAATAAATAATATTTATGTAACCAATTTAAAAATATTATTATAATAAATTAAATTATTTCCTTAAAGTTGCCTTTGTCGAATATAAGGCAAAATATTTTTCAAAGTGGAAAATTTTTTCTAAACAAAAAAAAAATAAAATATTCCGGTATAAATATCTTATTTTGACTTCATAAACAAAATGCAAGAATGTTTTTATTCAGGATGATTATAATTAAAGTCCCACACTTTCAAAATGTGGTAAAAAAAACCCATTGCACAGAGCGACTTCAAATTTGAACTGAATATACTTGAAGATGGGAAGAATGGTATAGCATAAAATGATTCACTGATGTTTTCAATGTTGCTTTTAATGCGATTTTTGGCCCAAGAACAATAAAAAGTCAATTTTCCTCATCCAAAGTGGTACGACCTTGCCGTTATGGATGGGCTTTTTATTTTCAGTGCAACAACTGTTGAATGATTTGGGAGTTATTTTTCCATGATGAGCCAAAGTCGTCATTATTTGATTCAAAATGCTGTTTATAGCGAAATCCACTTTCGTTATGCCGCTTACAGTGCTATCTATTGATATACTTTGGAACATTTCTTTTTTCTGCTATACCGTTTCTGCCCTTTTCAAGTATATTCAGCTCAAGTTTGAAGTATATATTGACCAGAGGTTCTTTTAGTACCGCATTTTGAAAAAGTGAGACTTTAATTATAATAACCTTGTCTTATGCATTTCTTACGAATCTCAAAAAGAGAGTCTTCCGAGTTTTAAACTTTGTATTATGCTTTTTCTTTCTTTTCTTTTCTTTTACACAAGATTCGCTTCAGATTTTACCTCTTTTATTGTAGCACAACGTTGAAAATAAATTTTGTATGTGCATTTTTTAAGTGAATTTATATTAATATCTGAGCCCCGTGCTAAATTGTAAGTACTAACATTTCTTATTAAGAAGGTATTTTTTACGTTTGCAAACAGTTGAAGAAATTGGCTCATCGTTTTTCATTTTGTTTTCAACGAAAATAATAATACTATTTAATTCCAATGAGCAAAATTTTTATAATTTTTTATTATTTCTATAACTTTTGTTATTGAATTTTACTGATAAAATCTCTTCAAAGGTTTTTAGTACAGTTAATATTAAATTGCCAAATGCATTTATAAAAGTTCATAAGCTTTACCATTTCATATGTTTTATTAAAATTCTTGAGAAATGATTCATATATGTGCAGTAAACATGTGCAAGTTATTTCCCTTTCAAAGTTGTATTATATATTATTTTAAGGACCACTATTTACTGCTTTTGTTTTGTTCATACTTAAAACTTTTTGTATCAATTTAAATTTAAGATTAAAGTTATTTAAACTATTTTATTCTGTTGTTTGATTATAATTATTTCCCAAGAAAGTACTTAACAGCTACTTCAAAGTTTTATCACTCTCAAAATCTCTTAGTTTCTTTTGAACATTGCCTTGATAGTTAAACTTAAATTTAAAAATAAATTCTTCTTTCAGCATTTAAAATAAGGTTAAACTATATATAATAAAAGAGAGAGCACATAGCTTACATAACTTCAAAATTAATAATTCTCCAGTAGTTCTGCTTCATAACAGAAAAAAGAAAACCTGACATGGATTCGAAGCCGCTTATTTCTTTTTCTGAAAATTTAAATAGCATACATTCATATGATTTTTGTTTTGTCGTTCACTGCCTCTCAGGAAAAGAATGTTTAAGATCAAATGCGCCTGAAATTTAATAAATTTTCTTATGATGCTTTTCGACATTCTTTTCAAAAATCGTAACATACCTTTACAACGTGAAGTCACCGCACATCCTAGGAGAAATCAAGAGAAAATGCTTTTGCTAAACTCCTTCAGCTGTTAGGCATGTAGAAAAAACCCGACAAAAGGTTTATGCCAGACGAAAAATATTTTGGCGGGAAAAGAACGGAATGTAATCCGAGATTACTTAGTGAAAAGGAGAATTCTTTTTTTTGCCCCCCTTCTCCATCCAGTTTTCTTCTGCGTGGCAGAGTTAAGATTTGATAAACGGGGAAAAGGACGAAAAGACTTCCCAATGCCAATTCTGAAAAAGAACTCGGCAAGGCGAAATTTTTCACGCAGTCGAGATGACAGCCTGGAGAAAAGAAAATTGTTTCCTGGTTTGGTTGAAGCTCCCAACTTCGTTTTCAAACTTATTTCCTGCGCAACTTACGGAACTAATTTACGAAGTCGTCTGCGCTCTAGAAGAATTCTAGTGTTC
Source organism: Trichonephila clavata (assembly GCA_019973975.1). NCBI lineage: Eukaryota > Metazoa > Arthropoda > Arachnida > Araneae > Nephilidae > Trichonephila > Trichonephila clavata. Next base: position 19,861 of record BMAO01038872.1, on the reverse strand, counting down.
CATCTCTCTCTCTCTCTCTCTTTTTCCAGGTTATTTTTTCCCGCCCTTTTCTTCCGAATCCTTTGTTTCCGTCCCCTTTCCCCTCCACGTTCACTTTAAAAGAGGAAATGTGAAAGTAAAAAAAAATTCCATTTCGCCTCTCACTTTCTCTGCTAGGTTTTCAATTCGTACTTTACAACGGATTAAATTAAAGTTCTTTTGGAAGATGGAACAACTGTCAATATACAGAATATAAACGGAATTGTTTCCTCGAACACTTTGACAGGTGTATCAGCACAAGTGTGATCAGAGAGAGAGAGAATTCAGACAAAACTTATTTTGGATCAAAAGTTATGATTTTTAATTTTATTCTGAGCCTTAGGACGAGACGAACACACATACCTAGATGTCTTCTCTGACTGGATTTTTAAGGGAACATTTTTTCCATTAGAGCCTTACTGCTCATTTCTTTCAACGAAACACAATTCATTGAAAAAATTTGAATTTACTTTGAGTCTCGATTTTATTATACCATTAAGCGAATCTGCATTTTTTGTTATGAATATTATTATTTCACATAAAAACAATTGTAATTTTATTTCTGCTCCTTTGTAACTAATTATAAATGTATTTTTTAATAAATAGGGTCTCAGGGTATAAAAAATATTTTTCTTTATTGATTTGATTGGGAAATAGATTTATTTAGTTTTTGTTGAGGAGTTAAGAACTTAATTAAACCTTTTGTAAAAATTTTAAGGAATTACCAATAAACTTCCCTTTTAATTATCTGTAAATGTATCTAGCTATATGCCAAGATATATATCCTCTGTAAAATTAAACAGTTTATTGTAAATGTCCTTAAAATTGAAACATGGGACGGGAGGAAACTTTAAATAGTCAAGATATATAGTGTGGTGGTGGTGTGTGTATGCATCTGTTACAAAACTTTATAATTTTCAGCCGATAAAGCAAATTTCTGAGGCATATGGATAAATTTGTAAAACAAGGATTGGCAACCTTTTAGCTGTGGCTTGTCAAACCAATCTACCAATATGATTCAGTGTGCCATACAGTAGGACATTTTTGAAACAATTCGATTCCCGTAATAATGCATGCAGAATTAGAGAATAGAGGTCAATAATTTAGATTTACTGTTTTATTGTATATTAATTTTTCATCATTTTGTGAGACATTTCTCATAAAAATAAATTGCATAAAATATAACTATTTCAACAAAAATAAAAATATTAATAACTGTACATAAAGCACCTTTTTAAACATGTTTATTAAAATAAGAAATCGAAATCATAAAATATAAATATTTCCCTTCATTATAATTAAATAAAAAGATAAATAAAAATTTTATTGCCTATCTAGTGCTTGCACCGCTCTACTTTTATATCGCAAAATCAGGGATAAAATTTGTGACTTTCAATTTGACAATTCTGAGCATTCAGTTGTTAAATAATTTCTTTGATGAGTAATAATATTTTTCATATGAGGGAAGATTTTTTCACTTAGGTATGTAGAACCAAAAACGGAAAGCAGGGTACATGCAATTTTCTTTCTTCAAACAATAAAATCTCCCCAGTAAGACATTCAATGATTTACAAAATAACCGTAAATTTATCTTTGGAGTTATCTTTCAGGTTTTTTCGTAATTCCGTAATCCTGAAGATGTTTGTCAAATAAGGTCCATTACAAATCTATCAAATTGAAAATTGACAAATTTGTAGAGTTAGTACATAGTGCCACTGAGAATTGTACCACGTGTCACATGTGGCACGTGAGCCATAGGTTGCCACACCTGTTGAAGAGGAATGTATTATTAGCTCAGTGTCGTTTGAAGATTTCTTGAGGCTTTATGCCCCTATGGAAATGAAGGCCCCCACTTATGATCCTTTTCAGTACACAGTATACAACAGTGATTCCCAAAGTGGTCTATATAGACCCCCAGGGGTCTATAACAACCTGCAAGTGGTCTACGACAGCGATAAAATAATTTGGGAGTCCATGAGCTGTAAATGGGGTCTATGATTGTGGCTCTCATTAAACCAAATTGTGACTTTAATCTTTACAAAAAATTGATCTCGGAGAAACCATATTTTACCCTTTAACTGATTTATATACTAAATTTAGTTAGGTTAATTTATGGTTGCTAGGTGACAGCATAAATTTTACTAAGACAAGGACCATTTCAGCATTTCTTTCCAGAATTAGGCAAAAGAAGTATAATATTAGTCGTTACGAATTTTCTCAATTTGTCTCAGACTATTTGTCAGGATATTTTAACCTACGTTCAACATTTAAATGCCTTTTACTTGGATTTTGAAACTAGGTTTGAGATTGCTTTTTTTATAGTAGTAAAGCACAGGAGACAATGAATTCATATAGTCACATTGAAAAAAAAAGGTCTTTTTAAAGTAGAAACTGATCTGAATAGGTTCTAACAAAGGTCTTAAAATAAAGTTTAGAAACAGATGTTAGCAATTTTTTGGCTTTAAAAAGACATATCTGTTATTTGTCACGAATTATGGAATATCTTGAGAAAGTTTTTAATTGCTTTTCCTAGTGAGAGGCAGTGTCATTGACCAATCTCAAGATGAAAAAAAGAATAGAAGGGAAAAAAACTGGACACTTACTAACAAAAAGGGGATTTAGGGTAAAATCTGACTAGATAGGTATTAAATATTGAAAATTTGTTATTGAACACCAGATTCATGCTTCTCATCTAAAGCCTTTGTTTTTTGTTCAATAATTTTATGTAACAGTTATTTTATGTATTAATTTAATTTGAATTTAATTCATTAACATATGCTTCTTAAGTTTTAAACGCTATACTTCACTACAGTTAGAAACTTAATTCTCTTCAAGTAGTAGTACCAGTTGTCGAAAAGACATTTAAGTTAATAAAGTTGCAAAAATTCAATATTAGGTAAGAAGGGGTCTATACAAAACAGAAAAACATGGCAAGGGGTCTATGAGACAAAACAGTTTGGGAACCTCTGGTATAGAGCATTCGTTATCAAATATTCGTACAAACGATAACCCGTAACGAATAAATGTACGTGACTCATAATCTTACAAAACTAGGTTCAAACCAATTAGACAGACTGCCTCCTTTCCATTAAATAAATAATGATGGTGTATGGTGGTAGGCCTAGACCTAGACTCGAACGGCGAGTATGACATAATAATACAGTTTTGCAATTGTTGTCAGTAGGAATATAGCTTGAAATCAGTTTCTTGGAGAATTTGTTAGGGAATAACATTTGATGATTAAAACTATTCAGATCAGTAACTGAGGCAGAAGCCCTGAGACCTATGCCTGAAAAAAATCTTGTTACGCTATTAAGTGAAAATTATTATGAAATATTAAAAAAAATTGGTCGAATAGGATGAATAGTTTTCAAAAGATTAAAAATTGAACGATTTTGTAGAAATTTTTTTTATCATATTCATGACTGATAAAATAAATGCAAGGAGAGGGAGAAAAATTGCGCATTTTGATTTTAGAGGTAAGATATCTGTTCTAAGAATTTATGTAGATAAAGTTTTATGTTCTTCCCGAAAGAATTCTAAGAACATCTCAATAAAGTTTTGAAGAAAATGTGTCGAAATAAAATTTTGCTTCAAGCTCTTTTGAGCTGCCTATTGCAAAATGTTGCAAGATTATTATAACACAGACACAAAATAAGCAGTTGATATATATTATACGTGAAAGAGGAAAAATGTTTATTGCCGTTTTATTGCACAGCATTTTGTGATTGTTGTCATAAAATTTTAATTTGAGATTTATCTTTTCATGAATGACATGTTTCTGTACGTACTGGATTATAAAAGTATTTTTTTTAGCATTTCATTTTTCTGAATTTTTTTTTGATTTCTATATTTCTTTCACTCTCAGTTTTTTAATCTTAATTACCTTTTAATAATATTCAGAATTTTGGTGTAAGAAAACTGTTTTTCCCCCCTAAGAAATCAATTTTTTTAAGAACATATCTTGATTTTGATTTAGAATTTTTCCCTCCTGATTTTTTAATTTGCTTGCAAATATTATTAGCCCTAAGTATTTTTGATATTCTTAGGGTTATTTTGTAAGCTCTCTTAGGGAAGATTTAAATCATTTATTTGAGAGTCCTTGTTAAAAACGCACACACAAATACATATTTTTTGGATTATTAATCTTTTTAGTTACCGCTCACCTATCTTCATCTAATTGAATTTACCCTAAATAGTCTCTTTTCATGCTAGAACGAAATAAAAAAATAAACCACCAAATAAAAAGAAATCAAAAGCTCTTTCATCTTTTCACGTTCTTTAAGATAATTTATATCGATTAAGTGAAATCGATTATAAAGGAAAGGATGGAAAAACAATTCAAGAGGACCGCAAAAGATGCTGAACGTTTGATGAAAAATTCTACTACTTGAAGTGCAATTTCGGTGTGAAAATTTTATCTCAAATCATCAGTTTTCTGCAAAAAGGGAAAACACTCAAAAGCGGAATTAAATTAACGAGAATGTTTTATTCGATAAAGGTGTTTAGCTGACGCAACTATTTCGAAGGAGCAAAAAATATTTAGGAAAGTGTTTTCCTTTTTTTATTAGTATTTTAATTCATGAAAAGATTTTATTTATATGTGTGGGAGTGTTGATAGAACTGATAAGAAACGATTATGTTTTTTCTCCTTTCTTGATTTTTTAAAAATTTTTAACAGATTTTCTTAAGGAACGATGTGTTTTTCCCGAGTTAGAATTGGTGGAATTCTTTTTGATTCGAAGTTAAAGTTATTTTCAAGAAATGGAAATTGCTTTTGTCCATATCAATAATCGTCTTTTAAAAGTTCTGAATAATATTGTTTTGGAATATTTAACACAATTCTTAAAAACTTAGAATATTTATATTCATTGAACATTAGTTTAAAAAGCGGTTTTAAAGAAAGCTATTTTCAGAAATTTTGAAAGCTGTTCTAAGAAAAGTAATTTAACAAAACAAGTTTTAGGTAAAATATTTTTATTTACCACGACAATTTTTTCACCTTCACTTATTATTGATCCGTTTGGATAATTGAAATGGGTCGATAGTAATTAATATGTTTCAAATTAATAATAAACTCGTCAAAATTAAAAAATAATCATTCTGTGTTTTTCTTTGATCTGTTCAGCAATTTGACTATAAAGTTGCGGTTAATTTAGTTGAAGAACCAATCAAGTGTCCCCAACACGCATGTTTTATGGCATCCTCATAAGAGAGCATTTAAAATCTGCACTTTCGTTAGTTGATAATACCTTTAGACTTAATTCTGTTTTGGAATTCTATATTATAAGTACAACGTTTTAAGTAATCTATAATTCCCTGATATTTTTTAAACCTTCTCTCTCACTGGTTTAACATTTTATTAATTTTTTTTGAAATGTTGCTTGTTGTACTTTTTTTTATTTATTGATATTTCTATAATAGTCAACCTTTTACAAAAATGAAGAGTTGGTACTATCAAACTAGTTTCACTCCAATTATTCTGCCCTGAGTACGAAATTGTTATTTGATGCGTAATGCAACAATTTTTTCGGTTAATTGTACTCTTCTACTTTCATTCGTATTTTTTCGTTGTTTTGTCGTACTTTTACATATTTCTTCACATTATCTTTTAAGAAATAATTCACTCTTCATATTATCTCTTTCCTATAAACGGCCACCTACAGCGCGAACGGGTGAATGGAATGCAGCGAAAGTTTGTATATGGGCTATACACGAGATGCCCTCACGAAATTTCAACAACAAAAACAAATTAAGGAATTTTCGAAAATTTTTTTTTTCCGGGAAAAACATGAAATTTAACTAAATAAACAACCAAAACGGAATACTGAAACTATATTAACAATCCAGAACAAGAATTATGAGTAATAAAATGCAAAACCGAGAAAAGCTGTCAGTTGTAGAAGAAAAATGTCAAGATGTGCATACTTGAGAAGAGGAAGCTTTATGCAAAACAGGTAAGGATATAAAATGTTTGCAGACTTTGTCAAGTTTAAGTCGATGTTTCCGGCTGTGCTAATGGCGGTTTCTTTAATTGAACGTGCGTTATTGGTGAAGCTGCTTTACTAAAGCAAGGAGAATGCTTCTGCTGCAGTTCGTGAATTTCGTCATGGAAAGAACCTACGGCGTGGACCTATATCTCCTAAACGTACCCGGGCAATTATTAAAAGATTTGATGAGATGGGGAAATTAGGAGTTCAACATGGAGAGGCCGTAAACGTATCACACCGGTACTTGTTGATACTGTCAAAATGGTTGTTGACGCACAGTCACAGACATCAGAATTTGGGGGTAGTAGCGCTCGTGCAGTTTCTCGATAGACAGGCTATTTTTACAGCACTGAGTACTTTTGTCCGAAAAGTACTCAGAACATAATGCACTACTTCCCATACAAGATCCGCCATACCCAGGAGCTGCTTGATCGGGACAAGCCACAACGTCTCTCATTCGCAGCCAGTTTTTTCATCAGAATGACTGGTGATCTGCTATGGTCTTGGAATATTCTGTTAAACGACGAGGCTCATTTCTACCTCAATGGGACAGTCAACACACAGATTTGCCGTATTTGGGATAAGGAAAATTCCACAGATCCACATTGAAATTCCCCTACAATCTCCAAAGGTCACTGTCTGGTGTGAATTCATGGCGACATTCATCCTTGGACAATTTTTTTTGAGGAAATCAGTGAACGTGGGCCTGTCCCATGTTCCGTTACGGGCCGTCGGTACCATGACATGCTGCAGACGTTTGTTGTGCCCCAACTACAGAAAAGACGACTCCTTACATTGACCATTTTCCTGCAGGATGGTTGCCCCCCCCATTTCAATGGGTCCGTGAAGGTGCTATTGCTCTGTGAAGTACTATCCAACACTTCACAGAAGAACGTGTTATTAATAGCTCCTTTCCTAATTCATGGCCACTACGTTCACCAGAACTAACTCCGAGTGATTTCTGGGAATGGGGCTATTTAAAAAGTCTGGCGTATCTTGGAGGTATTGCGCTGTTTAATGACTTGAAGAACTCCATTACTCTTCATGTGAGAAGCCTCACAACTGATTAGTTACGATCCGCTGTTGAACACACTTTCCATTGCAACTTGACTACACTTAAAATTTTGCAAATGAATGAGAATGGTCACTTGAGGCACCTTTCCGTACACTAACCTGGATACGACTGACAACTGATCCACTGATGTAATTTCGTCCTAATCTGTTCTTGTTTCTGCAAACTGAACTGTTTTTTTTCTTTCTCTTATCTTTACTTAATAGGGTGGTTCGATGACAAGGTGATATGAAACTAGTAAAAAATTTGTAATATTGTTTCTTTATTCCGTTTTGGTCATTTATTGAGTTAAGTTTCATGTTTTTCTCGAAATGTGATTTTTTCCGGAAATTCCCTAAATTTATTTTTTTGAAATTCCGTGAGAGCATCTCGTGTATAGTCCATATACAAAATTTCGTTGCATTCTGTTCACCCGTTTGCGCTGTAGGAGGCCGTTTATACGGAAAGTTGAATTATAATCACCTGGTATATATATATCTTTTAATTTTTGACGGTCTTGACTCTTCAAGACTCAAGCGTAAGTATTTATTATCCACCCACCTACGGGAATAACCGTAACTTTATCTCTTAAAAATTAAAACATCAGCATATTTAAAGTTAGCATGCATGAGACATTCTAGTACGATATGCATCCACCAATCACAAGCTTCATCCATGGAATTCATGTGGAATTTTGAACTTCCGGTTGCCGCTTCATATAAAAGCTCTCGTTTCCAAGGAAAATTAGTATACTTTTTGTTTACCAAATTTTTGTTTTTTACCATGTGACGTCACTGTTGCTTATTATGATTGTGTGTGTTTGTGGTTAATTATATAAATTTCTCCATGTATAATAAATTGGATTACTGTCTAAAACGGATGCCTCATCAGTGCAACTATAACAATATCAATAATTCCATGTGATCTAGATAAAGAAAGTCTTCCAACTCCGTTACCCTATATATATATATATACAGAAAGAGAGAGATAATGCTTATGGAAATAAATTATTACAATTTAAGACAAATGTGCAAAATTTATTGAAAAAAATGCAAAATAGGGATATTATTCAATATGGTCAATGGCCTTTATTAATTGTAACACAATGTGTTCAGCGTCTTGGTAGAGAGTCGTACAGGTTCTTTATGAAGTTCGGTGACTGTCCATCCATTTCATGCTACTTGGATTTTAATACGCTTCTCCTATAGATTATGTGGTAAGGGGAAGTGTTAAACCCTCGTCCTATGACATCCCGAACATTCTCGATCAGAGACGATCTGATGAAAATGTCGTACTAGGCAAAACATCAACAAGTCGTAGATGCATTCTAGAAGCGGCAGCAATTTAAGGTAGATTATTGTCTTGCTAGAAAAGTGGTTGAAACTGGATCTTCAGGAATGGGACTACAACTGCCTGTTGATTGTCTTAAACGTAACGTTTGTCAGTCACAAAGTACATATCAATGACCAAAGTTAATTTAGCATCCCATGCACCTGTGCCCCAAACCTTGACACCAGGTCTTCTGGACTGGTGACTTTCATAACGAACCATGGATTTTGGATCTGACTGTGTAGATTATACATAGGTTCAATTGCCGTCTCCACCAAGACAGGACAAGAACTCGGCGGTGAAGATAATTAATCGGACCTTTCGACAACTCCTCTCCGTTTAGTACGACAGACACCATTTCAATCTTTGACGACGATGCAATACTGTTAAAGATAGTTGTTATACAACGGGCTATGTGAGTTTAGTCCCACATTATTAAACCGTTGACAAGTGGTGTGATAACTTATGGAATACTTGCTAGTAGCTTATAGTTTTAGCAAGTTTCTGTTTTAGAGACCTTCAAAATGTAAAATTATCCAAGATAACATCTATCTCTGCAAAGCAATAGAATCTCAATTCACCTACGATTTAAAAGTACATATGGTGTCTATTTTTATTCGCATATCTACGTATTTCTTAGCCGAAAAAATTGTTCAGTATATTTACTAATAATCCAGAATGCACTTAAATGTTTATAAGCAACATAAAAAGCTAAGAAAAAATTGTTACACTGCAGTTATAACCGAAACTTAATAAACTGAAAAATATATAGAATTTAGTGATTAAATAATATTTTTGAGATCAAACTAATTATTTTTAAATAAAGAAGATGGGAAAAGTCTAAACTAAAAATCCCCATTTCATCGTTTTAGGTAAAATATTACAAATTGTTCAAAATTTAGTTTTCATTTATTATTTTAAAAAATGAAAGAAGTCACCCATCCAGTATAGTGGTTAGCGACGCTGACTGCTGTGCCTTAGGGCCTGGGTTCGAATCCCGGAGAAGGCATGGATGTTTGTAAATGTATAGTGCCTTCGTGGCATGGGGGTACTCTAAATAGCCGTCGAGCCGCAAGTCCTTTCGTGAGGTTGGTGGAAGGGGAAGAGAGGTGGGAGGAGGAACTCTTGACCACTCCCTGGGTGTCTTCCTCAAAATTGGGGTGGAACCGAGCCAAATCGTTCTGTCACCTGCATGGTGCTCTAAAGCTACGGCTAACGACATGCATACAATCTAGCCCGATGCCATGATGAATTTCGTGGGCCTCGATCTGACTACGTCAGACAGGTGGCATTAGAAACAACAACAACAAAAATGAAAAATATATAACTACTATTATTTGATTAACATTTGTATTAAAATAAAATTACAAAAAGAAGAAGGACCAGGAAGGATACACTTCTTTTAATATTAAATACTTAACCTTAATGATCAAATTTCTTATTTTCTTACCGGCATTCTTATAAAAATTTTAAAAATTAATAGCAACAATTATTTTAAGATAATTACAACTATTCCAATTATGTATTTTTTGTACAGGGAAAAAGAAAAATCTGAGAAAAAATTCCTTAGAATGGGAACCCTATAAACGCTTTATTTTTTATTTATCAAAAAAATATTATGATGATCGAAATTTTCAACGAATAATCCAGTTTTATCTATTATTTTCCACTCTATCAGAAATTCAATTAACTTAAACTACCGATATTTCCATCAAAGAAATTGCTTCGATATGCGAAACAATTCCATACCCTGTTTCTTCGAAGATGAAGTAAAAGAGTAAAAAAAGGAGCAAAAGAAAAATTTGAGCTGACAACAACCACCCCTTTCAAAACAAACCCCCCAGAATAAATGGAATCTATATCAGGTTGTTACAGAAGAAACCTGGTATGCATAGTGACCTAAATTTCCCTCAAGAGATTACAGTTTCTTCGCACATGTAATGAAAAACTTCGAAAGAACAATCAATTTTATACTTTTCTTCCGTTCCGGGAAACAAAAGTAAACATATTACTCAATTACCCGTTGATGGTAAGAAGAATATTATTATTCCTGAGGTAGAGAGTAGAAAAGGGGAAAAAAAAAGAGAAATTTGAGACCGAGAGTTTGTTTATTCTTTTGGAACGATAAGCAGGTTTGGAATAAAAAGAAAACGAATGACTTAAAATAATAATAATAATAAAGCGGGGGAAAAATCATTATCTAAACGTGATGAATGTAGACACAACAAACATAGAACCGAGCACAGTCGTTTGCAGATGCTAGACAAGATTCATGTAGGTGAATTAGCATAATATTCCTTCTTCCAAATGCATGTCGTAGGATGATACATAGAGCCTTCATTAGATGGTGTTTCGTTTCAAGTAGGTTGAAGATTCCGTGTTTTAGTCTGTGACAGTTTTTCTATATGCTCTTAAGAATTCTTCAATATTTATTCATGTACTGTCTGCTATTACGACGACAGCACGGTATTAATCAAAAGCATTGGCTGTGTTTAGCCTTTTTTCATTCTTTTTCTTCTAAAGCTACAACTTAAATTACAGTTTTCAGAATATTTTGGTGTCCTTTAACATGAGAAGAGAGTTTAGTATTTCGAAGTTGTGCGTTAATCAAATGTGGGCATAGAAATGAAGGGAATTTTTATTGTAATATTTTTACTTTGAGCATCACAGTCAACTATAATTTAGTAGTTCTCCTTTTTTTTCGCTATGCAAGCTACTTAATATCTCAAAATGCAAATAACATGAAGAAAAATAATTTATTTATTTTTCTTTTACTTTTTTCTAACGTATCTCTTCTTTATGGTTTCTATAAATCGTGTATTGTTTAATGACTTGATTAAAATTCGACAGTCTTTTTTGTGATGTTTTGGAATTTTCATGTTCTAATATTTATCATATAATTTCTCATTCACAGATAAAATGAAAGTAGAAGTATGAAATATCATCACACGTTAGCTTTAATTATAGAGATAATACTATAGAGTAAGTGATGAAGTGCGTAGAAAAGATGTAGTTTATCTCTTTTTTTTTAATAATTTTGAAAAAATTATATTAAATGTTTGGCTGTGATATATTAAAAACTAAATTATGAATTAGAAAATTTTAAGCTTTGGAATAAATAAATTTAAATAATTTATAATAGCAGACGATGAAAAATGTTAATGAATAATGTTGAGATAATTATTCGTAAAAGCTCTATTGTTTATTTTCGTTATGATAAATATTTTTTAAATGTGTTGTCATCCATTTCAAAACAAGTATATATTAAAGTATAAAATACAAGTATATACAAGTATAAAAAGAAATTATAGCTGTATTGTTTTGTCTTTTATGCTGTTAAAGCGCGCGCGAGCGATTAAAATATTTCACATATTTTTTCAAAATATATCTGCATTTATTCTTTTTTTCTAAGACATTAAATCACACACTACAAAAATTTAAAAAATTGATTAAAAATTACGAACAGTTGATGAAAATAATTAATTAAACAATTAGAAAGTCTTTAAAATGACTGTAGAATAAATTTTATTGAATGGAAGAAAACTTTATTTATCTGTACAGATTTAAAATGAAAATTTTTTTACAATTTTCCCACCTTGATTATTTTAAGCTGGTTTTCAGAGCATATTGAGCAAGTATATTGTATTTTTACCAAATATAGAAAAAATGTCTAAAAAATCTTATATGTTTTTTAAGGGGATGTCAAATTCTATAAGTGTACGTGTATAAATCATGAAGTATTTAGATAAATTTCGGAACCAGAAAAAGAAAAAAAATAACGATTGCTTTTTTGAATTTCCCTGGATTTTATTTTATTCTTGTTTACGATGAAAAGTTCTTTCTTTGCTTCGTACCCGATCTAAAAATGTAGATTCCAGAAATATTTTCTTTTTCTGATATTTTCATAAAATTTGCGTATAAATAGTTTGTAGCTCAATTTTTTACACTTCTTGGTGTAAATCTGTTCTTTCAAAGAAATATTTCGGCATTTTTCAGCTGAGTGTGTTCTATTACTCTTTTCCTTTGATCGTTTCAATATGAAATCCGGAGTATTTTGAGATTTACCTCTAATCGTAATAACAAAAGCAATTTGAATATTTCTTGAATTTTTTGGTTGTACATCATAAATAAATTGTAGCAACTTAAGATGCATTTCATACATTATTCACACACATAAATGAAGCTTTTATTTTTTGAGGGGAATATGTAATAGTTAGTTTAATGAGAAAAAAAAAAACGTTAGGAGGAATATTTCAGATTTAAAAAAGTAAAGTATGAATGTAACTAACCACACATTCTATAAAAGAAAATAATACACATTATAATAAAAAATTTATATTAATTTTTTCGAATGAAAAATTATGAATTATTATATAAATATTCCTTCAAAATATTTTTTAAATTTAGCTCTACATGCATAAGAAATAAATATATTTGTTATTTTTAGAAAAACTAAAAAATAAGGCGAGCGTGTACTGGGTTAAATTACTTTAAACTAACAGGGTATCAAAATTATTTTTAAAATTATTTTTTATTTTCTCAAAAACTCTGGATTGCTAAGCGATTATTTTTATTTATAACTATAATCTATTTAAATTATTAAGGTCTTTGACTACGTGCAAATTTTTTTTTTATAAATTGAGCTGTGAGGATTTTTTTGTGATTTCTAGATTTTCTTAGTAAATTATACGAGGAAAAAGCTGTAAAGAAAAGAAAATTATTAAAATGGGAAAAAAATGCTGAAAATTTATTAAAAAAATACATAAGCTTGACACTCTTTGAACACAAAATGAGCTCTTTAAAAAAAAGTAGCGAAAGGAAAAATACACGTTTGAGTAGTAATCTATAATATATGCATTTTTAAGTCTATTGTGTCTCTTTTAAAATGAAATTTCGCATTTATTCAGTATTGTTCACGTTAATTTCTCCTTTAATTATAGTTTCATTATGCATTTATTTGGATATAACCATTATTTTTTAATGTTTGTGGCATGGTATCTCCAAACCACGTACTTCTCTCGCGTGGCTCAGAGCGTATTTTTGTGGTGTTTGCAGTGGCGCCCAAGGCCCAAGTTAATTTGACGCCCCTAACAATGGATTCAAATTAAATTTAGGTATTGAATTTAGGCACATGAATTAAATATATTTATGAAAAATTGAACGTTAATAGATAAATGCTATACCTAACGAAAATTTTCTTAGCATCTGTTTGTTAAATATTTTAAATTTTATTATTTACACGATTAATTATTTTAAAAAGTGATTCTACTCTTTTAATATTGACATCTTAAGGTTGTCAATGCAGGAAAAGAATCACTAAAATTATAGGTCCTACAGTTGATAAAAAACAAAATCGATTTCAAATTTTTGCCACCTCGAAAATTTTAGCTCCCCTAAAAATTTGTCGCCCTAGGCCCAGGCATTGTAAGCCTAAGCCTAAATCCGTCAATGGGTGTTTGCATTTTGTGGGGCAGGGGGTCATTGTGTATCGAAATATGGTTTCCAGATTATGAAAGCAATTTCAAGGGACCGGAAACTAGCATATTTATTCTAATCTAAGCCGCACTTTTTTCCCCAATATTAATGATACTGAAAATCGGGTGTGGCTTAGAATCGAAGGAAAAAAGGTTTGGATGGGACTACTAAAACAATTACAGATTCATATTTGTATGTAAACCAGTAGCGCACTCAGGAATTTTCCAAGGTCGAAAGTTCACTGTTCTCATACCATGTTTCAATACGCAGCCCAACATATTCTTTTAATTTTCTCGATTTTCGGGAACAAAAAAACAGTAAAAAATTAATAAATGAATAATTAGCATTAATTAATAAAATTAATTATTAAAAACAAACACTTAATTAATTTTTACTTACTATATACATAGAATTATAATCAATCGGAAAAAAAATCAAGGGCTTGGGGGGGGTCCGGACCCCCAGGACTCCCCCCTTGTGTGCGCCACTGAGATAAACATTTATAATACTGGTAAAATATAACTATTTATTCACTTCTTATTAGATCTTATTTTAAATTTATCTTAATTTTGTAAAAATGGATATTGATGAACCATATTACACTATTTTTCATTTTTTACAAAAACTTGTTGAGAATTTGGAGGTGCGGCTTAGATTCAAATAATTATGGTATATCAAAAAGAGTCACCACAATCTAGGATGACCGATACTTAACTTTAATCGCAAGGCACAATCGGGAGTTACTCAAACGAGCTCTCTGCTGTTTCTGATTTCACAGTTTCGGGACATACTGCTCTTTAAAGGCTTTGAAGAAACCCGGCTTTATGCTAAAGATTTATGGTCTGCATGCAACCCCCTCCAGGTCACAAGAGAGCTTACACATGGGAAGGTACTGGTATCAATTTTGGAAGTGCGAGCATTGGGTCTATGTTCTCATCACTGATAAGTCGAGATTCAATCTTTGATTCTGGACGTATTCATTTATGGAGACAGCTAGGGACCCAGTACCATGGCTTTAATATTACGAAAGTGGGGCACTTTGGAGGTGGGGATGTTATGGCTTGGGCCGGCGTAATGTTGAATGGACGCACGAAAATGCATGTCTTTCAGATACTGCTCTCAGACCTTGACTGCTCTAAAATTCGTACAGAACAACTGAGTTAGTTTTTACGAAAACTTTTGAAAAGGGCTGTGACGGATCTGTAAGCTACCTTCTCTCTAATCCTCTTGCGGAAACTTTGGGCTAGCATTCGCGTTAATTCACAGCCATCCCTTAAGGAAAAACCCTGATATGGAGATTAATTTGTTATATAAAGTCAAGGTTTTGTAATTGTAAGAGATGAAGCGGAGAAACTACTGTCGTGGACTTACGAAGGTGAGATATTTTCACAACTATAGTTAAGAACGGAGTTTGCCCCTATACTAAATTAGTGGACAGGGAATTTATAGTCTAAGATAGATTAGGTTAACTTAAACTGATTACTTGCACCTGTTGCTTAGAGTTGATTGCTTTCTCTATACTACTCCTAGGGTATCTTTTATAGTTTAACTTGTGTTTGATTAGTGTGCTTGAATAGTAATATAATAATAATTATTATGAATGTTTCTGGTCCGCTTTGTCCCCCCCCCCCCTTTAGGTAGGCAGGACGGTGAGGGAGCGACTTCAACGGGAAGTCGCTCCCTCACCGTCCTGCCTACCTCGTCTGGTCAACAGATACAGGAGACTGAGCATATTCAGAGAATAGAGTAATCAGCCAAATCTCCAGGCTTGAATATTTTAGAGCATATCAAAGATGCTTTGAGGGAAAATTATTGCAGCTTTCAAGTCCCTTCTCAGAATGCTCCTGTAGCAAAAAAGTGCCTTGAGATTTATTGTAATCTCATAAATAGCCCTGTAAACAGTGTGAGCATTCATTGTGGGAGCTGCAATACTGTCAGGGCCGACCATACTTTATAATAAATCCCTTCATAAATGTGATTTTTGCCCCGCCATTAATAATTATCATGCTTTTTTGAAGATAAATCATGATCATGAGTTGATATCGTTAATTTTTTTCACCGTTTCTACATCACTTTTAAGTGTTCATTCCGAATTTTACTTGAATTGTTCAGTAGTTTTTTGAAATGTGTTTGTTCCTTAACTTTTTTATATTAATATATTAAGATATTTAACTCTGTGAAATCAAAGTTTATGAATGTAATATTTATACTTTATTTGTAAAGACTTCTCAATGAGTTATTTTTAGACTGTAGGGAAGATGTACATTTTTGGTGCAATATTTTTGATGAAATAATCGTAACTCCATATTGTAACAGAATAACACTTTTATTCACAATAATACATTTTCGTATTTTAATCATATAATACATATCTGTATTTTATTAAATAATGATCACTCTAATTAAATTTCGATTAAATTACGCTCTTTAAAATAAAAAAAAAAGCATTTTATACAGTTTCAGGGGTATACAATTTGATTTTGGTAAGGATTTCACATGAATAAATTAACCATATTCTATAGACGAATATTGAAGTTATAACTTGTCTTTAAATTAATTGATCAGTTACATCTTTTAAAGAAAATTGTAATGTAACAAAGGTTGAGAAACTGCAAGCACAAATCTCTTATATACATAAAAGTTATTATTTTCTGGATGATTAAAAAAAGAAGCAAATGCTGATGTTATAGGCCTAGATATTTTTTCATATTTCTAAATAAACAAGAAAAAGTTCTTGAATATTTTTGAACGAAATTTTTAACTAATCGAACGAGAAATATCTTGTTCATAGCCCGAAGAAGACATATTCTGTAACATTTAATGAGGAAATTAAGCATTGACGAACAATGATAGAATAAAATCTAAGCTTATGTTTCATTTTAATTCATTTAAATTATTTATTGAATACGTTTTTTAAAAATTTTAGGTAATAAAAAATCAGAAACAATAATGTTTTTTTATAGATTTTACAAATTTAAGATACTAAGCAGTCTACCTAGTTGTATTTAAAGTACACTGGTGTTCAAAACCAAGAGAATTTTCAGATTTGGTTGATTATCTCTAGAACTATTGAACAGATTTTAATGAAATTCAGTATGTACATAGGGTTGATATAATGAAAAAAAATAACCATTGAATAATTATAATACACACGCTTGATCGTATATAACACTCATCGAGTCGGAAGGTATGAAACAGCAGTAGCAGAATATAACAAAAAAAAATGGTTAATGTTATAGTCTCCTCTTCAGATAAAAGGCCTCACACCGTGATTTTATACCGGAAATAAGGGAATTTATGAGTCCTGTGACAATTAATCCCACTCGTTCAGCAAATCTGCTTTTCAAGCCTTGATGGTTCTCGGAGGGTGTTGCAATTGCCCTCCCAAGAGCGTCCAAGGCATACTCTATAGCAGAGGTCCCAAACTTTTTTGTCTCATAGACCCCTTGCCATATATTTCGGTTTGGGGTAGACCCTGCTTACCTAATATTGAATTTTTGCAAATTTATCAACTTAAATGTCTTTCTGACAGCTGGTATAGAGACTATTTACTTTTTAAACGGTTTAAGTTTCTAACTGAAGTGAAATATGGTGTTTAAAACTTTAAAAAAATCAGGCCAATTAAATGAAAATTTAGTTAATACATAAATAACTAAGCAACAAACAAAGCTTAAAAAAGAGAGGATTAAATCTGGTGTTTCAATAACAATTTTTCACATTTGGAATCAATCGTGTCAGGTTTAACACGAAATCTCCTCGGTTAGTAGTGCCCAGCCCTTATCCCCCCCCTTTTTTTTGTTTGGCGATCGCCAACCACACTAAAGTTCCTCACTAGGAAAAGTTTTTTAAAAATTTTCGCACGATACTCCATAGTTCGTGATAAATAACAGATATATCTTTTTAAAGCCAAAATTGCTGAAACAGCCCATGTTTTAATAAAATTTATGCTGTCATCTTGTAATTGCAATTTAACCTTATTATATATAATTTAGTAAAAAATCTATTAAATAGATAAAATATGGTTTCCACTTGACTAAATTTTCTTTTAAAACTAAATCTTGATTTGATTTAATGAGAGCTACCATCATGGACACCCATTTACACCTCATGGACCCTTAAATTATTTTTTTTTGCTGACGTGGACCGCTTGCTGGTTGTCATAGACCCCTGGGTCTATATATACCACTTTGGGAATCACTGCTCTGTAGAGATGAGGTTTGGAGGTCTGACAGGCCAATCCATCCGGTGAATATCCTCATTTTCCAGAAATTCGTTAACCAGATGAACTCTAATTGACTTCGAGTTGCCATCCATTAAATAAAAATCAGGACCAACTGCACCCTTGAAAAGGCGAACATAAGGATCTAAGATCTCATCTCTGTACCTCACAGTAGTCCCAGAGCCTTTTTGAAAGACCTGGAGGTGTGTGAGGTCATCCAGTGCGATACCTGCTCACATCATTAAGTCTCCACTGCCGTAATGATCGATTTCTCGGATGTTGGAGAGCAGGTAGAGGGGCATTGTTTTCCCATATATGAAAATACAACGAGAACCACTGGTTAGGCTGAACCGGGACTCATCAGTGAAAAGAACGGGCATCCATTGATCCATGCTCCAATCCCTATGACCTCTGTATGGTTTTAAACGGACTCTCTTATTCGCAGAACTGAGTGAGACGCAAACATGTCTACTTTACAAGCAGCTCTCTCTCATGAAGTTTTCTGGACACAATCCTTCCTGAAACTCGGTTTCTGTGGCCGCATACAATTCACGAGAGGGTGGAAAAGCTGTAGCATCCCTTGCTATACTAGACAAATGGCGATCTTCACTGGTCGACGTGGTTCTTGTATGACTTGCTCAGGTTTTCTCTCAACAAATCCGGTATCATGAAACTGTTTCCACGACGTTTTTCAATGGGTGTTGCATTGAATTTTCTCCAAATCTAAATTTGTGTCTGTGCTACTTCTAGCCTAACCACAATTCCCTATCTCCATTATATTTTTGACATTGGTTTTTACTTGCTTTTACAGTTTGAATTTTATTTTAACCGCGATTGTTGCAAAAAAAAAAAAAAAAAAAAAAAAACTGCGAGATATGCTGCCGAACGGATTGCGGATTTTGGCACACGCGCTTATAAATCCCGTTACTCGACTAGTTCTGCCCCCACACAGAATACGTTTATGTATTCGATACACAAGATATGCATCTTTGTTTAGAAGCAGTATTTTTAATTTTCTTCAAATCTGCTTATCAAATTCGAGAAACATGCAAATTCTCTTAATTTTCAGCACCAGTATTTTTAATTTTCTTCAAATCTGCTTATCAAATTCGAGAAAACATGCAATTCTCTTAATTTTCAGCACCAGTATTTTATATGTATATGCTTCAGCATATGTGCTTTAAATCCGACAAATGAAATTAAAAATTCAAGTTAAAACTGCAGCATGATCCAAAACAAATGTTGTATATATATAAAATGTATCCTTCTACTATTAGTATTTGCTTTTTTATACAGGAATTATAAATGTGTAGTAAAATTCTACAGTTATAATAGATTAGAATTATTTTATCCTTAAAAAGAATAGGTACTCCAGGTAGTTTAGGATAAAATAGATAATTGTGCGCAAAAAAGTAATAACACTTGTACATCTTTTGTTACAGGAAACTAGTATGGAAATACATGGATATAAAAATTTTTTAAATTAAAAAAAAAGCAAATTTCGTAAAACCTTAAAATTTAAACATTGAACTTCTTTAGCTGGCTTTAAAATAATCAAGGTAAAATCTACGAATTTACAAGAAACTTTGATTATTAACAAACAATGATAAACAAAATAACGTTCCCAAACTGTTTTACTTGCAACATTTTTCAGATATTGTTTTACATGCAATCCATCAATAATTTTCAATGTATTCAAAAAGGAATAATTCATGATGATATAAATTTTTCGAAGTTATATATTACAAGATAATACACATTAAATTGTGATTCATGAAA
>BMAO01038871.1:0-20396 GCA_019973975.1 Trichonephila clavata | reverse complement strand
AAATTAAATACTACGAAATGCATGCAAGCTTCGCTCCAAAAAAAGATAAATAGACTTGATAAAATATTTGCAATTACTCTACAGTTAACTGCGTATGAATAAATAAAACCATTTGAGTCTTTGAAAGTGCCTCCCTGGTTTAAAAGGTTGGTGTTTACTTTTTTATATTTCAAAATAGGCGTGGTATGTCAGCTGATTATTTTTTAAAAGTCATTTTGACATACTTCTAATTTATAAAAATAGCAAATATGGAATATCACTGGAAAGGTCATGAATTGGAGATTTTAGAAACCTCAAAATCAATATTCTGAAAATTTTTAGCCAACTTACTTCCCTTATTAGTTTTTTTTAATAAATATTTATTAATAACATTATTTAATATGGTTTCGCACAGAAGAAAGTGATGTCTCGTATAACGTACTTGTAAATACTTAAAAACATCAAATAACAATGTATCGCTTAATTTAAAATGCATGCTCATTGCATATAATTAACATGTTTAAATTTATTTTTAAATTAAAGTGTGAAAACGAAAAATAAAAAGTACAAAAAAATTAAAGCAATTTATAGAAATG
Source organism: Trichonephila clavata (assembly GCA_019973975.1). Classification (NCBI taxonomy): domain Eukaryota; kingdom Metazoa; phylum Arthropoda; class Arachnida; order Araneae; family Nephilidae; genus Trichonephila; species Trichonephila clavata. The sequence continues at coordinate 19,821 of BMAO01038871.1, read as the reverse complement.
ATATTTTTACCGTATCGCGATTCACTCGTACAGTTTCACTGGAGACCTTTCGAATCGTTTACTGAATAGTTAATACACATAAAGTTAACGAAAAATACCTAATATGAATGGATCTACCGTGACAAAATAATTTTAGTGAAAAGTCAAGTGCCACAAGTTCTATTTTAAAGGTTATCATCGAACTCTTTCATGAAAAGAAAATATGATGAGAGAGATAATGCAAAATAAGCATTTGCCCAGATCAAGAAAATTTCAAAATTGATTTTGGTCTAAAAACCATTTCAGAATAAGTAAATGTTTTTGTGAAAGCAACAATGCGAGTATAACACGGTATGAATGGTTCCATCAGGTCTAGTGACGGATATCATGGTCACTAGAATAGAATGGTGGTGACCATGAGATGGATGGGGAATTACTGACCACAATCCCTTTCTAGTATCCCTTCACCCCCGAGCGGTAAAATTGAGAAAAGTGTAATAAACTTAAATGTTGCCGTAATACAGGAGTGAATTTAATACGTCAAGTTCGCGTTAAATAAGGATGGGGACAAAAGTAGAAGACAATATCGGAAAAAATTTAAACACAGTCGAACCCCGATTTACCAACCTCTATTTAACGAGTTTAATTTTTCTTCTTCCTCGATTAAAATGAAGCCAAAATCCCCTATTTAACGAAAAACCCCAAATTAACGAGTTATTTGGCAACCGATTTTTTTTATTTGTTTAAATTGGAATAAATTGGATTTCTTTTTAACTGTGACATGTCCTTTTTGTCCAGAGCAAAAAAAGAGTTTTCTTTCAATGGGAAAGGTTGTACTTCGTTACAGGTTGATTCAATATTAGTGTTACGAATTTTAAAGCATATAACTATTTATGATACATTTGAATAGCTTTACTGCAAGTTTTATTTTAAAAATGAAATGCTTAAATTACAATCTAATTATTTTTATTAGTGGGAGTAAATTTTGCCCTGAAATTAGTCCTCAAACCCGAAATGTAATTTCAAAGCTTTTGACGGATGGTTGTTCAAATTCTGTTATACATAAAGCATTTAAAAATCAGAAAAGACATTTTTCTAATGTATTACTATCTAACTTTGAAAAGAAATAAGATTTGGCTGCAATCAAAACTCCAGGGAAAAAAATGTGGACAAAGAAAGTCCTTGGGGAAAAAGAAAAGAAAAAAAGAACTGTAAATACTTATGACTTTGGAAAATCCTGCTTAAGGAACTTAGCAAAGAAACTACAGGTATCGCAATCAAAATTTGTCATCAGATAAAGAAAATTGAACATAAAAGTAATAAACGATCTGTCATCAAATGTCTGCAAAGACCGTCCAAAAACGAAGAAAATGTTCTTGGCTTCTGTTTTAATGTTCCAAAGGTAGATACAAAACATGGATAACCTCGGATGAAGCACTGTTTCATCTGTTTATTCACAACTGGCAAAACAAAGACATATATATCTGTTGCAAAAATGTCGCAGAGATCTGCTGTTTTGCCAATGGCAAGTTGGCCTCAGATGTTGTTGTATAGAGGGAAATTTCTCAAAGCTTAACAAAACCATTTTTTGTAGAACCAAAGGCTAAAACTGATGCTAAATATTATCAGAATAATATTTTAAAGCCCATGGTCAAAGAAAGAGGAATTTCAAGGAAACTTTGTTTTTTAACAAGATTATACCCCCAAGTTATACTGCAAAATCAATTATAAAATAACTAAAAGATAAAATTTTTTTTTTCCTCCTGAGAAATGACTACCATCGTCCCCTAACTGGGCTCCTTGCAATTATTTTTTATGGGGATACTTAAGAAAAAAATTAAGTAAATGTAAAGTAAGAACATTTCAAGGGTTTCAAAACGCAATCAAAGAGTAAGCTGGAAAATTCTCCACCCCAAAATGGTCGAAAAAGTTCTCTTAGCTTGGCCTAAACATTTGCGAAAAGTGTGCTATGCTAAAGGAAACCACATTGAAAATTTCGTATAAGTAACTTAATTCTAAAAGAATTTATGATGCTCTGAAATTGGTCACATTATTTTTGAATCAACCGGTATTAGACTTTTCAGGTGCAGATGAGTTAAGAGTGTAGCCTATCGTGTGAATTTTGAATAAGACAGGATGTTTGTTGATTCTTTTCCACTTAGCATTAATGCGAACTTGTTTCGTTTCAAGTTATTTGTCATTGTCTCTTGACCATGAGCTAAATTACGAGGTTCATGGCCAATTGCCCTCGTTGGCATGGAAGTGTTACGTTTATAAACAATCAATCAAAATCGTTAAATTGTGCGGTTAATAATTATTTGACTGAGATTCTTGATTATGTGTTGTCATCGCTGAATTTGGGGCAGAGAGTTTAAAAGTAAGGATTCATCGCCAATATTGGTATCTCAAAACGATGCCAATTTAAATAAAATTTTAAAAGAAATTCAATTTATAACAAAGGAAGCATTATACCTTAAAGAAATGTGAATAGTCTACTTTTTTTTCTTTAGAAATAAGGACGTTTCCATTTTTTTTTTGGAAGCCACCCCTTGTGTTTTCAGTAATTTTAGTTTGTAATTTTATTCATTCAGCTGAAGAGCACTTAGAAAGAATTTGAATTGTTTCCTTTCATCCTAAGATCAGTTCAAACATTAATTTACTTCAAAAGGATTCAGACTTGTTCTTTGAAAGAACTTAAGGGGCAAAAAGGTTCCGAAACAATCAGAATCGATTGTTTAATCACAGAAAATAATCTTGCGATATAAAAGTGAAAATTAATGGTCATTGAAATTGAAAATAGAATAGTTTCTTTTCTCGTAGTTAAATCATAACTGTTTCACTTCAATTTGTAGATTAACTCCAAAAAATTCCAGAACATATTAATGTTTCTTTTGAGACAATTCTATGTTTTTAATTTCTCTCTATTGCGGGGGCATTTTTATCTCCGCACGACCACAAAAAAAGGTAGAATTTTAAACTGAAACTAAAATAAACGATGTTTAAAATCCAAAATCCCAGTTACCATAGCAACATAATTGCTTTTTCGATAACTCTTTTCTCTCTTTCTGCTTCCCACTTTAAATAAAACAAAAAAACAAGGAAAACCTATACTTCACAAGATAAGTGTTTTTAAAATTCGATATTTAATACCAGTGGGAAAAAATGGCAACACTCAAATAACAGATTTTCGTTCATCCTTTCAAGAAAAGAAGACAACGTCCAAGAAACCACGGGCAAATAATAATAACCAAGAAGAAATCAGAAAAAAAAGTGGAGTACAGAAGAGCTGCCAACACCTGACAAGGATTTACAGCAGCAGATCATGATTCTTTTGCCAGTTGACAGGTTGTCAAGTTTTCTCGCCCGTTTTTGGCAAGTACTAAATCTCTAAGGGATGCGCGTCTTTTTTTTTTGTTTTTGTTCCTCTTCTGTACAGTAGAGATTTCTCGCTAATGACATGCGAGTGTCCCTGGAGTTTATCGGACTTTAAACACCAAGTGCAATCTCAAGTGTATTATTCAGGATTACAAAAGAGAAAACTATTTAGTAATATATCATGGCAAAAATGTATGTTATGGAGGGTTGTTTCTTACAAAACGTTTTCCAATTGCACATATTACGGCTGGAGTTGTTGAAGTTCAGCCATAGGTTCGAGTCCTCAAAACGCACCATCTAGTGGGGTGGATGCCCGTTAAATTTGTCGAGGTTCAAAGTTCTCACGCTGATATTGTATGATATCACAACTTGGAGAGTGGGGTACTTTGACAAGTGTTGTCCTTGTGAATTGACCGTTGTTCAAAACTACGAAGTCCATCACCATTAGCTCTCATTTGCTTCCTAAAGTGCGACGGTAATAAGCAATCAATGAACTGGCTACCTATTTCTGTTCTACTGAAGGGACGCTGTACATGGCCCCTTATACTCGGTAATTTTTACATTGGACCTTGTATACAGGAAATGTTTAAATTCCTCAGAAGAGGAGATTTTTGCGAACAACGGGTCAAAGAATTCTTAAAGATCTGCTTTGTATTATTGCGCGGATATTCTCCCCAATTAGAACGTGAATGCAAAGAGAAAAAAAGAGTTTAGCGGAGACATTTCGGAGTGAAATGTTTGGGTTTAAAAAACGGTGCACAAGAAAAATCAGAATCCATGATCAGAATCCAGAATCAGAATCCAGAATCAGAAGCCGAACTCTTAATTTAACCTTTTTTCCATGTAGTCTCCCTCTTCTCATCTCCTTCTCTCTGACCAGGTACGTTTTTTGCTTTGGTCATAATGAAGTAATTTTATTAAACTTTTAATTTCTTATGATTCGGAGTCTCTTTTTATTTAAATTAGAACCTGGGTATTCAAGAATCATTTATGACTCCGTATCACTACCTATAGGTGATATTAAGCATACCAATGCGCTTCGCAGCTATGAACTACCGTCATTTGACAGGGTCGACACTTGAATTGGCATTCTGCTCTGCACATTCATGTCATCCAGTCTGGAGGCTTGGAACAACGAACCTCTTAATGTGCATTGGTCTATCTATATCAGTGATACGCAACCTGCGGCTCTCGGGCCACATGTAGCCCGGTGGGTTTTACTGAGTATCTCGGTCATGGTTTATTGCTCTGAGAAACTAAATTATTTAAGAACAATGTAGTAAAAATTTAGCGGGAAATTCTACAAATCAAGAAATCAAATCCATCAATTTGCTTTTTTTGACTGTAGAATGTAAACAAGAGGCTGGTGATGGATGAAAGGAAATCAAAACTATACCTCATAACTCATTAAAAGGTGCATAAAAGTAAATATTTTTTGTGTGTGTTTGATAGAAAGGTTAATACAGTATTAGCCAAAAAATGAAATTTAATATTTTGATTAGTTTTGCTTTGTCCAATGTTGCTTTGATCTTATAGTGCTTTTTTCCCTTATCCTCATGTTGCGACCCGCGGGAAATACCTGTCATGTGTATGTGACCCGGCGAGAAAAAAGATCGAGAACCCCTGATTATATGATGAGTAATTTGAAAGAGCGAGACTTGAAGAGACGAAACACCATTTTAATCTACAAGCCAAACTGCAATCCTTCCTTAACAAGAAAGAAATAAGAAGTTTTGTTATGGGTAAAGAAAACCTTCCAAGGGACTGAGCTCAAGATTTAGCCTTTCTGAAGTATTTTGTAACGTTTTTCAATTTTGTTTCTCCTTTCTAGCATTTTTTTTTTATGCCGTGTAAAACTTTCTTCAGTCCCATACTGCAGGGTTCCTGAAATACTTTATTTTGGAGCCCTCTTTTACCAAAATATCTAAATAACCCTGCGATAGATGTGTATTTAGTAGAAATCAGAATTAAAATACTTTGGCATACCTCTTACATAATTTTCCTCCGGTAAATAATAAAGCTAAATACATTCTAATGAATTGAGGAGTGAACACTTTTTCACCCAACGATGGACAGAACTCAACCGACAAAGGCTTAGAGCTGCAGAACAGGATTTTTCGAAAGACCATCATTCCTGCCCACTAGTGAAAACCATGGAGTATTGTAAAATTTCAAAAAAAATTAACAAATAAATTTCTAATGAAATAGGAGAATTTTACAAAGTATTCGGATTTAAAAATGAATTTTCAGTTACAGGTAGCAGTTGATACATTTGATAAGATATTTTGGAATTCAATAAACAAGCCACATCGAGATTTGTTAACAAAAGGTGAGATATTTTTAAAAGAGTGAAATTTTTATTTTGACAAAATGAATATTTTCATTAACTCTACATTAATATTTATTAATCAAATAAACTATAAAGTACTAAGAAAACTTAATTTACGAGGTAACCATATACTCTACACGATGAGTCTTTAATGGAACTTGAACAGGCAAGTCAACAGGAGCAATATCGAGACCACGAGTTCGTGACTGGGACCATTTGGGTATCAATTGAGTAAGGAGTTATTAACGTCGCACTATAAAGTAACACGAGAGCTGTTGGTGACGGACCTCGTACATTTGAACCATGATCTAGTGACGAGGATAACACCTGAGCTTGTGCATTCCTCTCCTAACTTCCGCACCACGTCTACGAGAGGACTTAAAACCTTGAAAGATTTAAAGTGCATCATCCCCAGTACAGGGCGAATCTTCAGTAGCATTAGGTTCAAACTTAAGACATACCAGCCTCGAATATTTTTGACCATTTATTTTTATTTTGTTCTCATAAATTATAACAAAACTAACTAAAAATAGCATACTGACTGACAAGAAGAAAAAAGTAATGATCTCAACAAACTAAATGGGAAAAAAATACTTAAAGGAAAGAACTTTTCAAAAACCAAACAAACAAAAGAAAACCACGTAAACAAAAGCAACAAAAAACTTACATAACTCGCACGGAAATTGTTATTAAAAATTTTGATCTTATTTCCAATGAATTTAATAATAATATCAGAGCATATTGGGCTATAAATAACAGATAATACTTATAAAGATAAGGAATTAGAATCATACACACTCATGGAGAAAAAAAATTAACGCACCAAAGAATAATTGCGGGATCATAACGAAACTTGGCATTAAGTTACATGTTGAGGAAATATGCAAATGATTAGAAATGCAGCTTGATTGCTAATTACGTAGAGCCGGTAGAGGGCGTTTAACATCGTTCTCCATGGAGTATAAAACAGGTAATTAAAGCTTGTTTGAGTGTGCTGAATTGCTTTCAAAGGAAGCGCTGAGGTAGACATGCCATTACGCCGTTTTCGAAGACAATATGAGCAGCTGTCGCAGTTTGAGAGGGGAAGAATCATCGGCATGATGGAAGCTGGGTGGTCAGCTAGGTGAGTAGCTCGTCAATTAGATCGCTCTGATTGTGTTGTGAGGAGGTGTTGGGACCAGTGAATCCGAGAGATCTCATTTACACGAAGACCAGTCTCAGAATGCTCTCGACAGACCAGTCGTCGAGAAGATCGCCACATCGTAAGAAATGCACGCGTACAGCCAACTGCTTCATCGGCCGCCATCCAGGCACAGGTAGCACCTACACTAGGGGCCCCTGTGTCTTCTCGAACCATACGAAGGCGCCTGGCTGAACGACATTTAGGATCGCGGCGCCCATTACGTGTGCTGCCCTTGACGCCCACCCATCGACGCCACTTCCTTTGGAGTGGTCTGCAGCGGAATGGAACCAGGTCGTCTTTAGCGACGAATCCAGATTCAATCTTGAGCAGTTATGACAAGCGTGTTCGTGTGTGGAGACCCCGTGGTGAATGCCTCAATCCTGCCTTTGCTTTACAGCGACACACTGCTTTCACAGCTGGTGTGAGGGCATGGGGTGCCATTGCCTACAATACACGGTCACCCCTAGTATTGATCAATGGCACTATGACATCCTGCAACCACATGTGTTGCCACTCATGCAACGGCTCCCAGGAGCTATTTTTCAACAAGACAATGCTTTGCCTCACACGGCAAGGATGTTACAAGACTGTCTCCGCACTGTTACTACCCTTCCTTGGCCTGCCCGATCCCCAGATTTGTCTCAAATCGAGCATACCTGGGATCATTTGGGACGGCCAGTTGGGCATCCCACGAGTTTGAACGAACTAGAGGCAAGGTTGCAGCAAATATGGAACAAAATGTCTCAAGACATCATACAGAACTTGTATGCCTCAATGCCCTATCTTATCGCATCGTGCATTCGCGCTAGAAGGGGTTCAACAGGGTATGAAATCCTCCGTTCTTTTACTTTTTTCTCTGAAATAAATGATCCTTTTTCTTTGATTTTCTAATCATTTACTTATATCAAAGTAATCATTACGTATGTAAAATTTCGTTTCATTTTGATGACTCCTGCTTGGTGTGCTAATTTTTTTGTTCAAGAGTGTATATCGAAATAAAATGATGTAATAAAAAGTAAAGTAAATTTTTTGTTGTTGATCTAAGTAGGAGTTGACTTGAAATTTTTTTTTATATTACTCGTGTTTAAAGTTTGCGTTATATGTCGGATTTTACGGTAAATTAAAACTCTTATATGTGATAGGAAAGATCTGGTGAATTGAAAAGAGAAAAATGTCTACAAAGTTTTAATATTTTAATAATTCAATTATTCACCAAGACAAAGCTTTTTTTAGAGAATGATAACTAAGTTCATTGAGTGACATAATTTAGAGAGATTGTGCAATATAATTGTATTTAAGGTATCGGAACACACGCTCGGAGTACTTTTTTAACAAAATAGCATATATATATTTAAGCATTATAAATGTTTTTCTAGGACTCAATAGCAATAAATATTAATATTTTATAGCAAAATATATATTTAAAATAAATCACCTAAATTTTACAAAAATCCTAATTATATGTGAAATTTTAGCACTATTTTTGAAACACTTGAAAGAAATCAGAGATAAAAGAAAAAAAAACGTATATTATTAAAAGTATTACTAAAACAAACAAGATGTATATAGAGAAAATGTACTAAAATTTTAATGTTTTATTAAAATTTGAAAATTTTAGAGCTGATTGAGCAAACATTATAAGAAATGTGACATTCTTATGATACTATTATTTAAATAACAAGTCATAACTCAAAAAGTATTCATACAATAAAAGATACTTAAGTGCATTCTTTAGAAAATAACATGAATATCAGGTTAAAATTTTTTTATAGAAATACATTTCTAACCTTTTGAGTTATCAGACTCGCCATGATAGATTTTGAGCAATTTAAATACCTAGTTCTGGTAGATCACAGACCCACTTCCAGCTTTGCTAACTTTATAAAATTTATTGTAACTTGGCCTCTGGGTAGCGTATGAAAAAAGTATATTTTGTAAAGCCAAAACATAGTTCTATTCAATAAAATAAAAAACAAAAATATCTGTCTTGACCGAATTTGGTCATTTTTAACGTGTTCGGATACCCCTTAAATAATGACTTACGGATTAATCATCACTGTGTATATAACATGAGGATGTCTTATTCGTTGCTATGCTGATATTCATTTTGTTTGTCATTTGTATCCTAAAGAGATTTTGGAAGAAAATCCGTTTAGTGATTGCTTGTCACTTTCAGATGCTACGTAATGTATCATGGAATGTTTTTTTTCTTCCAAATTCTTTATTTAAAATGCGATGGATTCTTGAAGAAAGAAAAAAAGGAAATTTTTGTATTGGAAAGTTTTCTTTTTTCATTCCCATGTATTATATTTGTTAAAATATTTAAAAATTCCTGTCATGTGTGGAATAAAATACACATAGCTTTAAATAAATGTTTATTTAAGATTAGAAATATTTTTGGGAAGAATTTTAAAAGATATTTGTAGTATAGTCTATAGTCGAGAGAAAAACAAACACAAATTATTTACAAGTCTCAACAACCTAACAACTTGAACAACCCAAGTTAGGAAATGCACCTTAAAGTAATTATGGAAGCAAGAACAAGGAAAAAAGACGATATAAGTAAATTTAGTTATAAATTTAGTAACTTACTTTAGGAATGTCTTAGCTGTACACATTTCAATAACTGAAGATACGTTCTAAGTTAAACTGCTTCAAGCCAACGCTAATCTGAATTAATAATCTAATTGTCAAATCGTCAATCTTAAATATTAAGCAGATAATCTACCGAACACTTTCGTCTAGCTTTCTATTACCTTACGTTAATCCTCTCTGTTATCATTTTACTTATAACCTCTCTCTCTCTCTCGCACCCGAAAGTTAATACTTAAATACACGACATAATTTACATAGTCCGCGTCTTCTTCTTCGGGAGAAAGTTTTCAATTGAATAATATTTAAAGAAAGATTTTCCCCAAGAGGATAATTAGGAGGTACACGGATAGACCTGTTACACAATACATATTATTTACATGTAAAAGCAAAGTGTAGAGTTTTTTTTTTTTTTACAATAAAACATAAGTTTTTTACTTCTTTGAAAATGCGCTTTTGAGTTTATTAACATATCAATTTATCATATCATATTATCGCATTTATCATCAATTTATCATATTTATCATTATAATATTAGACAATCTACAACAGTTACTTTACTACAGAAAAAAGAAAGTTTTTTAAAAAAAAATTGAAGTAAACCCTTTTATATTAAGATAACGTTTTTTAAAAGTAGATTTCAAAAACAAATGTGAGCCACTATATACACAGGGTGTTGCCAAAATCGATAAACAAATTCAGAAAGGTGATAGAAGGAATCTTGGGGATGACAAATCAAAACAGAAAATGGAGTCGAAAACTACGTTTAGTCGGTGAAACTCGCAATAATAGTAGCCGCCAGGAGGGGGGATGATGAACCAGATGAGGGGAGAGGCTAACAAATGCGGGTATTTGGAGCACCATGGTATGGTTAATGAAACCTGCACGTGTACAAATTTCCCACTGCTCTTTGACTTGCTGAAGGAAATACCGGCTACAGCCTCCCAGAACGTATAGTTCATGCGTGATGGTGCACCAGCACTTTTCGATAGTAGTACGTAACCATCTCCATGATACATATCCCGGGAGGCGTATCGGATGAAACGGATCTGTTGCTTGGCCTCCGTGTTCCCCGAACTTCAATCCCTTGGATTTCTTCTTCCAGGGCTACCTGAAATTGCTTGGGTATGAGAAGCCAGTGGCTACAGTGGATGATCTCACGGAACGGATCTTCATCGCATCAGCTGACATCCCCAGCACACAGGATTTGTTTGAACGTCCGACAGTCCTACGTCCTTCGGTGTCGGCTGTGTTGGGACCTAAGCGACCGTTACTTGGTACAGTTTCTGTGACAGTCACTTGTTTTTGCTTTTCTGACGTCGAGTTGTGATGCATTGTTCGTATTGTAAACATACTTTACATCTAATAAATATATTTTTTGTCTCTTATTGCCCCTTTTCCTTTCACTGTACACCCCACCCTTTGTGAAAGGCCTATTCACGTACCTCCTACTAATCTTCTTAGGAAAAAACTCCTTTAAATATTATTTGGCTGAAAACTTTTTCCCGAAGAAGAAGATGTGACTCATGCAAATAAATGGTTATATTTAAAAATTAACTTTCAGGTTCGAAGAGAGAAGAGATTAGGAGCTAAATGATAGTAGTTAGTGATTAACGTAAAGTAATAGAAAGCTAAACGAGAGTGTTCCGTAGATTATTTGCTTGATAATTAAGATTGACGATTTGTCAATTAGATATTCAAATTGGATTAACGTCGGCTTGAAGTAGATTAACTTAGAACGTATCGTCGATTATTTGGAATGTGTACATCTAAGATGATTCTAGAGGAAGTGATTAAATATATAATTAAATATTACTTATATCGTCTTCCTCGTTTTTGCGCCCATATTTATTTAAACGTGCATTTCCCAATTTGAGTTGTCAAGGTTTGTTAAGTTGTTGAGACTTGTAAATAAATTGTGTTTGTTTTGGCTATGGCTAATCTTCCTTCTAACTCTCGTACAGTGATGGATGGAACAGCCTTCACTGTGTACGTGCCATCACACCTTCATAACTGTTTTTACAAATTATTCTTACTAAACATGGTTTGTAACCAATATTCTATGGTGATTTTTCAGTTGAATTCAGCGACACCCTGTGGGCTTGTGTAATTCATTCAATCGTGATGAAAGAAAGGCCGAGTAGCAAGGCATTTATTCCCAAAACCAAACGTAGAAGAGAAAGGGTGTCCATTTATGTAAATTTCTGCATCCTCTTCGCAAAATGCCCAAAAAGAGAGAAAGTCACTTTTCTATATTTAAGAAAAGGAAATGCAGAAAAAGATGTGATCGATAATATGATCACATGTTAAAAAGAAAGGAAATTTTGATTATTTTTGGAAATTACTTAAGGGTTGCAGGGAAAAGTTTCAACCACTCAGTAAGGCACGTGTAAGCTGTTAAGGTATTCGACTACTTGTGACAACTTTTTTTTAAAAAAATGGAGTCATAGAGATTTTTTTTGTGGGTTTTAGATTTTTTTAGTACATTCTAAGAAAAATATACTAAAATTAAGATTATAAAAAGAAATTATAACTAAAATGAGAAAAATGGGTAAAAATTGACAAAAAATAACATAAACGGAACCCATTTTGAATCAAGTTTTATAAACAAATTTTCAGTTTTTCAATTCTGATGTGTTCCCATGTTACTCATTTTTGAAATGGCCTTCAGGATAAGAGCTATTTTAATTTTTACAAAAACTAGAGCCTTTTGTCTGAGCTATTATAGGAAATTGCTTAAGACAACAGTGATTATATTAACATGAGGAACTGTAAGTTTTGTAATAAAACAGTGATTGATGAATCTGAAGGCTAAAACACTTTTACTATAAAACAGAACATACACAAAAAATTTTGGTTAAATATTTAAAAATTTTTTTTAGCAATTGCTGTCCCTGTTTGAGCATTTTAAAAAAAAACACATTTCGAGTAAAATGCATTTTAAAGTATGACATCTTGCTTAAAGTAAGGGCATCTGCTTTTACTAAAACACTTGTAGTTTTGTTCTAATGAACGGAAAATAATAAACGGTTTTTAATAAAGCTAAGAAGAGATGAGTCTATAAAATAAAATCATAAAAATATTTGTCAATTTTTTGCAAAATTCACAATTTTAGGGCAGTCGGATAACTAAAGGTATGCTTTAACAAAGAATCGCTAATAAATCTGTCCAAAAAATCAATCAAGATATAATCTTTTTAACGAGGAATCATGAAAAAACCTGTCAAAATATAGATTTTAACCCTTTAATATATGAAATCAAATGAGACACATTTTGAAATAGAATATTCATAATATTATGATTTAGGTAAAAAATTTTTAATTGAAATTTTAAGTAAATATTTAATTTTTAACACACATAGAAGTTTATTTCCAAATTAGAATGCTCCGATAACGAAAAGAAGTATTCACATTTTATATAAAAAAGCGTAAAATATATAATATACTTCTATAATGTCAAAAGATGGAATTTAACTTTCTTGCTTTGATTACATATGGAAACCCACCATGAATAAATTTCCATTGTATGGTTGCTATATTGGCGAGTTCAGCAAATAATGTGCGCCAAGTATGTAGTCGTATGCAAAAACGTTTAAATGGAAAAATCGTTTGAAAAATTATTTAACCAGGAAGAGAATCAAATGGTGAAGAAGCAAATTTCAAGATATATATGACAACTGACAACTATTCTCTACAAGTACTTATTAATTTCATCATATTTCAATTGCTTCTCGAATTCTTACATATGTATAGGTTACTATGATGCACATCAATGAATTTATAAGAAATTTCTTAACCTTTTTATACGAGTTTTACTTTCATCGAATACGAATTATAAGATAAATGTGTCACTGTTTTTTTTTAAAATTAAGTTCCTTACTGCGGAAAGTAGTCATTTGAAAAGTGGCCAAGTACAATTTAATGTAGCTAAAATAATAGATTAGGGGGTTGGCAACCTACGGCCTGAGAGCTACATTTGGCAAGCGGCACAATTCTCTGCAGCACTCTACAGTACTCTGCAAATTTATCAATTTTTGAATGGACGGAAGTTGATATTTGACAAGCATCTTTAGAATTATGGACATTTACGGAATCACAAAAAAATCTGAAAGATAGATCTACAGCTATTTTGTAAATTATTGAATGGCATTGCTAGAGAGATTTAATTGTTTGAAGAGAGAAATGGCATGCACTTTCCTTTTCGGTTTTGGTTCTATATATCTATGTGAACAAATCTTTCCTCATATGAAAAGTATTTTCACTAACCCTTGCATATTTTTTTTTTTATATCCCTGATATTGCTACTCCTACATGAAGTAGAGCACTGCTTAGACAAGGTTCGCATTAAAACATTTACTGTTTTATTTAACAATATTGTAGGAGAATATTTTTATTTTAATAAATATATTTAAAAAATGCATTATATAGGTACAATTTAAATTTTCAAAAATTTATCTTGAAGGAATAGTATTTAATGTTGCTTATTTTTTGTTAATAAATAACTTTAAATGATGTGTAACAGATATATCCGCGAGCCTCCTGCTAATCCTCTTGGGAAAAACTATTTCTTTAAATATTGTTCTATTGAAAACTTTCTTCCGAAGAAGAAGACACGGCTTATGCAAATGAAGGATGATATTTAAGCATTAACTTTTAGGTACGAGGGTTAGGGGTTAGGAGTTAGAAGCTAGCGATTCGTGGAAAGTAGCTGTGAGCTAGTCGAGAGTTGCTCGATGATTCATTGTTGAATAATTAAAGACAGTTAATTGACGATTTGATCAATAAGTTGAATTAGATTAATATCGACTAGAATCGAATAGCTGAGAACGGAATTACGATTATTCATAACGTATTATTACCAAAACGTTCTAAGTTATTCGATTCATGGTTAAATATTAAATATCTCTTTTACCTCGCTTTTTTGCTTCTATACTTAATTAAAGGTGTATTTACTACCCTGGGTCATTTGAATTGATGGATAGAATAATAAAATAGATTCGTTCTGACTATGGCTGATCTTTATTCTAACTCCCAAACAGCGATGGTTGTGAGAAGACATCTATCACAGATGCAAAATTAAAAATATAATAAAACTGTAAATCTGTATCATTGACCTCTACTTTCTAACTCTGCATGCATAATCAGGGGAATCGAGTTTTTTAAATATTCCAATGTGTGGCACGCTGAATCATGTTGGTAGATTGGTTTGGCACGTTACAGTTAAAATCCTGCCGACCACTGTAATAGATCTTTGGTGGCTATAAGAATAATTATTCATAAACTGTCTATATTAGTTGATAATAGCGCATTTGCTTACGGCGATATGAAAAAAATATCTCTGTCCTCAATGAAAAAAACTGAAATACATCCATTATGTGAGAACTGAAAGAAAAGTTTCGTTTCTGTAATAATGTTTTGAAAATATGAACAGCTATCCAAAATACATTTTGCATTTTTTTTTATTAGAAAATCTATTACATGTTTGTTGTTGTGGTTGTGAAAAATTCTTAGTATTCTCGGTACACAGTTCAACAAATCCATAAATCTGGTTAGAAGCCTAAGAAGAATTTTACATGTGGGTCAATACTTCTAAGAAACGATATTTCTGACCTAAATGAAGCTCTTAAGATTACCAAAATTCACTAGCAGTAAATTTATAAATGTCTTCCTTATCCTTTTGGCATCACAATCCACGATGATGAATACTGATGCGTGTGTGTGGTGTTAAATAATATTAATAATATTCTGGAGTCCTAGAATTTGTCTTTTTCCTGGATTTATCGGTAACAATAACTTTTAACAATAAACTTAACAATCTTTAACAAATTAAATCAAGTTACACTGATTAGACTGAAATAATAAAGAGAATATTTCTAATATTGCAGATAAAAATCCTAGCAAACAACGGCACCTGGTATACCGAAGCCAAGAATTACGAGTAAACAACAGCACATCTAGTTATGCCGAAGCCAAGTTCAAGATTCCACTGAGGCAGAATCCGTTACATGGGGTTTCTATCGAGATAGACCACGTGGGGTCTGAGGGTGGTGTCAACCCACTCAGACCACCTGGTCCATAATTAACAACACACGCTCTTTAATGCTAGAGTGAATGAGATATTTAAAAAAATGCATCCCCCTCTCCCCACTTGGGCTTTTGGTTGGATCCTATCTGAGTCTCCTGATTTGATGAGAAAAATTTGGTACCATTTTTTTTTTGCAGGGATTTTATGCAAAATTGGCGATTCTACCCGAACCGGCATTTTCTACAATTTATCGGACGGGAATCAGTTTTAGCCCAACTATCGACTTGGAAGTTTTGTTTAGTAAAAGTTACGGTTTTTTTAGAATTGCTGCTGAAAATAAAATGTCTAAAAGTGAACTATAACTGTATTTTTAATTCGTTTGAATGAAAAAGGTTAAGAAAGAAATTATTGAGATTTGATTTATGAATGAAGGGTTGATTACATCTCAATAGGAATGTCCGAAACGTGGAAAGAACAAGAGTTTGGTAGAAAGCCACGTTTTTTTTCACCTTTCTTTTAGAAGCAAATTTGAAAACGTTTTCTTTCCGACATTTTTCTTCTCAGCAGCCATTTTGAAAAACGTGGTATTTCCTTTAACCTCTTCATGGCTTTTCCCTAGATGAGATCGGGCACTGTGAAAATCTACACTGTGCAATCGGTATTTCCAGAATTATTTCAGATATGCTTTTTATGGTCTCGAAAAATTGAAAAGCACCACTCGCGTGCGGTGGAATTTTCTGCAAAAAGAGGACGTCGTTCTGCAGAGCACCCCTCTTCACGCTTGTCTGAAAGACGCTTTGTTAACTACATTTCCCCTACAGTGAAGAAAACTTATCCCCAACACAAAGTGTGTTATTTGCTGCTCAAAGAGAGGCATTAAAGGCAAGAAGAGAAACAAGATTCTATTGTCCAGATCGCTATGTTAGGTTATGTGTAATACCATGTTTTCGAATTTATCATACACGATCCAATTTTTGATTAATAATTTCAAAATCATTTATGTAAATGCAAAAGATGTAAATAAAACTTGTAATTCAAGATAAAAACTAGGTATTCTAGGGTTTATACTTAATAGTTAATGGGAATTGACTCCAAAGTCAAATGATTTCTACCATACAGAAAGGCAAACTTACAGGTAAGTTACTCATTTATTTAAATAGATCTTTTTTAAAATTAATTTTTAGAAAATTCTGTATGCGAATGGTGCTATTATGTTTAAAAATATATGTATGTTTGAAAATAAGCATAAAAAAATTGATATTTTTTCAATTCCTACTATTAACTCGCTCTCTCCCTATATATATATATATATATATATATATATATATATATATATATATATATCTTGTTCAAATTTCAATCGTAATAAAATACTTTCTATTCATCCAATTCAAGTTCAAATAGCTTTTTTTAAACTTGTAGTGGATGACACTTGATGTTCATACAGTTTTTTTAAATATTAATTCATTAATTTAGTTAAATTAATTAAATGCCAACTTAGATTCGTATCAATTGTTGTAACAATGTAACTGTTAAAACAATGCAAAAGTTGGCGTCAAAAACCGGTTTTTCAGCCAGATTAGTCAAACCGGGTGTGTATTGTTACAACAATGCAGACAAATCATGCTCCTTTTTCAATTCCTATTATTAGTTCACTCTCCCTATATATATATATGTGTGTGTGTGTGTGTAAGGATAATTAAATCAGATCTAAAATTAAATCCCTAGACCACTTTTAACTTTTCTTTTCCCGTTACATCTACAAGTATTAAATTTATTATCCAGTTCGGGAATGAAGAACACATGGCCCTAAACAGAACTTTGCCACTCCAACCATTAATTTTTATTACCTAGTATGTCATGCTTAACTTTCAAATATATATCCCTTCAATAAGAAGAGTAATTGAAAAAAAATCTGGTCTGTAAGGGGTTACAGATTCTAAAACTTGGTGTCCGTCTCTCTCTCTCTTAGCAAGCAGATCCAAAATTGATTTCTTGGAATAAAGTCAGTTCAAACTAAAATGCCTTGGTTTTGACTCGAAAATCCACGACATATATATATCTGATTAAAATTTTCAATCGTTAATGAAATACTTTCTATTCATTCATTCAAAGTAGGAATTGACGTAAAATTTTTTTTGTATATTACTTGTTTTATTCATAATCTAGAAATAAAATGAACTTGGAAGGGGAAAAAAGCTACTTGGCAAAAATTTTTGGTGCCAGAATATCAGCAGCTAAACTAGGAGTCATATAAAAAAAAGTTTGCATTTAATTCAATCTGGCAAGAAGGGAAAATTTTTTTTCCCTGTAATCTATTAATGAACACAGAAATACATTTAACATTTCCTTTAATTTGGTATCACAACGACCTTGACCCATTAATAGCATACAGAAATATTTTATCAATGAAAAAAATTTTTTTTTTTTAACATCAGTGTATTTGATGGCTGATGTATGAATTGACATGATTTATGGTTCGTAACATACTATATGGAAATAAGTCGCCATATTGGGTGGAGATTCCGAAGTGAAGTCAGAAGGATTTCCTTCTCGCCGAGGAAATCCTAATACTCCACGTCGATACTGATACTGATTTATAGCATCGGCTTGGATTTGTTAGAAGACGTCGGATTTAACGTATCGCGCGGATATTGGAACTGACGACGGTTGTAAATTTTCGACACAGAAATAGCTGACGTTCGCTTTAAACTATTTGAATATATATATAAAAAAGGTTGGCTGTGAAGAAATATTACTAAATTATACAATAAGTGATTCATACGCGGGAAAGAAGCTTTGGTTCACGTTCTCCACGGAAAGTGAAATATTTTTTAATAATTCATGCAAAAATTTTTTTAAATTCTGCATAAATGAGGTATTATTTGTCAGACGTTTAATAAATAACTAGCTGTTAGCTTCACTTCATTTTTCAATTAATGGTAATATATGACTACATATATATATATTTTTTAGTTATTGTTATCCAAGTCTAGCTTTCATTTGTACTTAAAAAAATTATTTGTAGTCCTCATCTCTTGTTTTAAAAAAACCAGGACTTGAATTTTTAAAACAAAACATATTTATCTTTTAAACTCTCCTAACAGTAAAATCCGTTCTCGGATCTCTGCAAATCTAAAGAAGCATATTCCTGCTGGATGAAATAGAATAGGATGTGCACCAAGCAATTTGCGCATAAATTTTTCTCCTTCTTTATTCGATTAAAATATTTCTTCCCTTAATGCTCGTTTTAGGAGTTCAAATAAATGACAGTCTAAAGGTGTTGTATATCCCATAGGGAGGTTATTAGACTATTGTTCAAAGAGGCTCCTTTAATTTTTCTTGAGTTACAACAGCTGCATGAAATCTTACATTATTTTGGAGAGAATGATAACTTTGAGATTCGGAATGTGTGGAATATCTTTTATAAAATATGCTGCTTTATTTTTTTCCTCAGAAAGTTAACATAATATACTGCATTAATTCTAATTAGATGAAGAAGAATATAAACTTACACAAAATCCTGTTTATCTCGAAAACAATATCCGAAACTTTTCCACCAGATAATTGGGTTTTCGATTTCAGTAGAATGGTTTCACATTTTGTGCCCATTGGGCCGCTTATTTTGGGGGTGTAATACTGCACCAAACTTTCGTCATAAGATAAAATCCACGTCAAAAATACTTCTTCGTAGTGAATCGAAAGTATTTGATACATTTCTGTTCAAAGCATCCACTGTGCTGTTATTTTCTGAAATTACAGCTTATTCCGCATAATGAATGCTCATTTCTATAAATTGCGAGGTGTGACAATTAAATAACCAGACTTGTCTTAAAAATTAGCAAAACTAAAAACAATACACAAATATCTTTTAATCCCTTTCAACCTACCTCATTTCCTTACTAATACAAATCTACATATGAGTTTTACACCGTTCAAAGCAGTGCTGCGGTTCATTAGGTGTCACCATCTTCAGTTAGTCTCGCTCTCTCTACCGTTTTTGCCTTTATCTTTGTGACGGATCTATACGTGGCCTCTAACTAATTCCTTGGGGATTCATTCTTTAAGGGAAAGAATTATTTCAACCAACTTTCACCGAAGATAAGAAAACGTGATTATGCAAATTAAGTTTATTATATTTATTCTATATTCCAAGTTTTGAGAGTTAGTGAAGTGAAGTGAGAATCTAAGATTATTAAAGTGAGAATTGAAGTTTACCGAAGGGAGGATCGCTCGGATGTGGAGTGATCAAGCCAACTATTAGTGTTCAATGTCTCATCTATAGGATTTTTGAATAATAAGAGTTCAGGTACTGAACTCATTATTTAAATAGAATTTA
>BMAO01038870.1:0-11515 GCA_019973975.1 Trichonephila clavata | reverse complement strand
GAAAATGTTTCTAAATTAGAGATTAACGTGAAATATTAATTTAAGCTGCCATGCTTGTGTATTGATAAGAAGATCCTTCATCTGTAATTATATAAAACAATTAAAATTATTTTGAGAATACAGTTTGTCCAAAGCCATAATAACCGCCTTTCGCAGAGCAGACTGCTGCGAGATCTGCAAGAAGAGCATTTATCAGGTTCCCGAAGTTGTTCACTGGGATATTAACCCATGCCTACTCCAGTGCTGTGGCCAGCGGCGCTAGATTACGCTGGCGAGGATCCATGGTGCGAACAACAAGATCGAGATGGTCCCACAGATTCTTGATTGGGTTTGTCAATTGAGTTTTCTGACCAGGAGAAAACGGTAAACTCATCCTGGCGCTCCTCGAACCACGTACATTGACAGTTGTATGACACTTCGCATTGTCCTGCTGGTCGATGCCATAATCAAGAGGAAAAACAATGCACATATTGGGTTGGACATGGTTCACAAGGACAGGTGTATACTTTTATTGATCCATCATGCCTTCCAAAATGATGAGTGAACCCAAAGAGTGCCAGGAGAACATTCTCCAGACCATAATGCTCCCGCCTCCAGGCTGGACCGTTTCGGCAATTGTTGAAAGGTGTTTGCTTTCAGAGATTTCACGCCAATGTTCATCTGTCCGATGGAGCATAAAGAGGGATTCATCGGAAAACGCTACCTGTCGCCACTGAGTGGACATTCAGTTGCGGTACTAGAGTGCAAATTCCAGCCTTCATTGCCGATTAACAGCAGTCAGCATAGGTTCATGAACCAGGCGTCTGCTTCGGATGCCCAGAAGTAGTAAAGTTCACTAAACAGTAGTTTGGTAGACACTGTCGGGTTCATCTGGGTGGTCTGTTGCTATTCGCCCAAACGCATCCCTGAAGCCGTCGTTCACCTTGTCATTTACAGCCCGTGGTGCACCACATTCGCCTCGTTGCTGGTTTTGGACAGTCCTATTTCGCCATACATGGCATATTATTACCATGGCAGCACGAAAACAATTCACAAACTTAGCCATTTCGGAAATGCTTCCACCCTTGACCCGAAAGCCAATGATCATCCTTTTGAACTTGGATAATCATTCAGTTTCTGCATACGAACGATTGCAATGTTTCCGAAGCCCATTCACACCCTTTTTTCCGATCAACTGCATTGTGCTGCTACCCACGTTTTGTGATTGGTTATTTAACGTCGATATCCGAAGTACGTTGTGATCTCATTTTTGTGACTCGACTGTGTTAAAACATAGAGAGAGTTAGAAAAAAAATTAAAAGTTTTAACACTTCATTATAAAAAAAATATATGAAATGAAGTAAAAAAAAGGAAGAGAAAAAAACTCGGAGCTTTTGCAATTTAAAAAAAAAATGAGCTGATAGAATTAAGATAGCTTGAAGGAATCTACCTTTATTTGATGCTCGATATACCAGTATGGGAATATCCCGAACCAAAAGAGTATATTAAGTAAAATTTCATACTAAAAGAATGAGAAAAATTAACAAGTCGAATGTTTGAAAAATACTAGAGTTTTATAGAAGTAAAAAAAGCACAACGTTATACTTATAAAGTATTTCAAAGTAATGGAAAGGAATTCACAATCGAGAAAGGAGTATATAGTTTTTTTCGACTAACTGAAATGTGGATCGTAAACTTACAAAAAAGTAACATGTCACTTCTTTTTTGTGCCATATTGGTTTTAAAACCTTTCTTGAGCCATTTATTTCTCTTTTGAATTTCTTTTCAATTTTTATGTTTTAATAGCAATTATACAATAGCCTTTTAGGAAATATATTTTATTGCCGAATTTTATCTTTGCATTTAAATTTTAGAAGAAAGAATACTTCTCAAGGAACCATTCTCACCGTCATAAGAAAATTAAATTTATTGATGATTATTTGCCATGAAAAGATGAAACGCTCATTGCAATGCACTTGGGGACATTACATTTGCATACATGTAGTGGGTCCTTTTTTACTTGTTTCTTTCTGCTACAATTCCTATGTCGTGTATGGTTGGAAACAATCTTCGGCTTGTGATTTCTCACACTGGCTAAGCGCACATCACCCGGAACTACACATGTTCTTTGCTTGGAAGCCAGCAGGACCACCCTTTCTTTTTCTAGAGCATTATCCGTCTATTCTCTGACGAGCTAATGCTATGCGGAATGTTAGCTGGTCTAAACTTGTGTTTCTTTTGTTCACTTGCCTCAGTTCGAAACTATTTATGATGATGAGGTCAATAAGAAAATAAAGAATTCAATGTCACCAGCTTACAGATCTTCTTATTTGGTATCTTTCTTTTCTTTGATCAAAGTCGTCAACCCCTCTCATGACATCATTATAGACAGCGACAACTTTTGGACAAGGTACTTCTTCAGTATCATCATTTTGTCTGATTTACAGATGTCATAATCACTGGATTTCGCGCAGTAGCACACACTCAAACAAAAATTAGTCTTCCCATCATTATAATAGCAATGACAATATATTAAAATTGTTTTTGCGTTTCTCATAGGTTTATTTTGTAAGATCATGTAGATGGGAAGTATTCTTCCCTGGGCCCACGAAATGGTTAAAGAGGGGAGCTGATGTTACCTGGTTGATTTTAGCAAATACATTTTTAATCATGTATATACATGTTTTTTGGAAGGTAAACAGATAAACAAATGGGTGAGAGTACGAATATATTATATTAGATTAGACAGATAATAGAAAAATTTGATTTTTGTTAACACGGATACAACTTTCAGTTACTGTAAAAAATAGGCATTTATATTTTAACTATCATGAACTAAAAGTTTCCAAAAAAGTACATTTCGAGCTATGATGAATTGGGACATTCCAGTCAACCATCTCTTAAATGTCACTTTACATTTTTTCGGGCAAAATCGGAGGTAAAAAAAAAACATTTTCCTTTTTCCTTTCTGAGGCATAAAAATAGTGCTTCCGGAATTCAATAAGAATATGAAACAATTTTGGCATTTTTAAAACTCATTTTTCTACTTTTGCTCTATCCTTTCTTCTGTCATTTCATTTTTATTTCCATTTTTTTCTTTTTTTTTTCCTTCTTAGTTAATGTGCTCTAGTAATAAAAAGTGCTCTCGGAAGCCCGGCGTCTGATAGTCGTTAACTTTATGACTTGAAGTGAAATGGATCTCCTGACAATAAACCAGATTCTCATGGAGTTGCTTTAATGTTTTACGCATGTATATACTTTTTCCCCTATGTTATTAGCGTGGGGCTTGCCTTTAACTAAACATACACCAATGGATTCATTGCTGATTATACATCTAAAACCACCGTTCAACGAGAAAGTTTATACACGGAGACACCATATAATTCGGTAAAAAATGGTGCTTTGGATTTCTATAATCTTATAATGGCTTTCATGTATGCGATTTCGTGGTCACATGATAGATACAATCATGTATCGTTCTAGATAATAATCTCGCATTTTCTATGCACACGTTTCACTTTATCATTGATATCAGCGTATTTAAAGTATGTTTCGACAGTAGTATTGTAATAATAGAAAACGAAAACACAGTTGTAGATTGAAAAAAATTGTAACCTTTGATTTTATCTGGAGTAAGCTTATCTTTTAATATTACCTATAATTTTGCATGTAAAATGCACAGTATACGTAAAATTTATATATACCAGAATGTATATATATATAATGCTTCCTTTCGGTTTAAATACAGATGGAGAAAAAAAGCCCACTACAGTATCTACACGTTCTCTTAGCTACTGAATTACAAAAGGGGGGAGGGAAGGATGATATAAGAAATTTGGTAAGTGAAGTGAAATAGTAAGTAGTTACTTTTAGAATTTGCGTATATGGTTTTAAGTAAAAACTTCATTGCACTAAGTCGCTGAGAAAGGAACGTAAAAATTATTACGTTGTAACTGGTCTATCCGTGAATCTTCAACTAAATTATTCTTTTTAACTGT
Source organism: Trichonephila clavata (assembly GCA_019973975.1). NCBI lineage: Eukaryota > Metazoa > Arthropoda > Arachnida > Araneae > Nephilidae > Trichonephila > Trichonephila clavata. The sequence goes on along the minus strand of BMAO01038870.1, from coordinate 7,538 downwards.
AAGCTCTGTTGAAAACTTTCCTCGGTGAATAAAACGAGATTTAGTTAAATTAGTACTTCTATTTATACGTTAGCTTTAGTGTACGCGATGATGGTCGATGGTTGATAGTTAATGTTGATTAAATTGTGATCAAGCTTAAGACCGGAGGTCGCATAGTTAAACAAGATTTTTACAGAGAATTCAAGGGTAGAAATGAAGGACGCTTCAGGATTCAGTTAAGTACCCGACTACTTGCAACAACTTTAAAAAAAGTAATGGAGATATGGGGATTTTTTTGTGGTTTTCAGATTTGTATAGTACATTTTAAGAAACATATTCTAAAATTAATAAGAGGAAAAGAAATTATTATTAATAAAATGGAAAAAATGGGGGAACATTTACAAAGAATAGTATAAATGCGGCCCATTCTGTACCAAAAGTTTATAAACAATTTTTCGATTCTGATGTGTTGCTGTGTTATTCATCTTTGAATTGACCTTCGGGATAAGAGATATTTTAGATTTTACAAAAGCTAGAGCTCTTTATCTTAGTTACTATATGATATTGCTTAAAAAACAGTGATTATATCAAGATAAGGGGATGTAAATTTTATAATAAAACAGAGATTGATAAATCTGTGAAAGTTAAAAGACTTCTACTATACACAAAACTACTATACAGAACATATACAAAAAAATGTCTGTTAATTATTCTCAAAACGTATTTAGCAATCGGTGTCCCCATTTCAGCATTTTCGAAAAGACACATTTCGAGTAAACCGCGTTTTTAAGTATGACTTTATGAAAGCTTAAAGTAGTGGCACCTGCTTTTAATAAAACACTTGTAGTTTTTGTTCTAATGAACGGAAAATAATAATCTTGGTATTTTTATAAAGTTTGTAAAATAACCTATAAAATAAGATCTAAAAAAATTGTCAACTTTTGGCGAAATTCACAATTTTTGGGTAGTTGAATACCTTAAAACACGTATAACAGAAATAGTAATTCTTTCAAACACGACTACATCAAAAATTACATCTAATAAACTAAGAAATGTATGTATATAGATATAATTAACTTGTGTGTGTGTGTGAATAAGAGCAGTATGAACAAGTGTCACATTGGTCATGCTAACTAACAAAGGGTTCAAAATCAAATTTGTATAATGATACGAAATATATTGTTACAATATCATGGATCTACCTTTAACGTTTGTACCGTGAATTCGGTACCGCCCTTTATATCAAAGACATGCTAAAATTTTGGATGCTAACGTGTTGTGCATATTGGTGTTAGCTTAGCTGTCCAATTTTTGACTCTAACTTGTAGAATCTTGACTGTCAACCAAGACGAAAACTGAGGTGCCTGTCAGACTATATCCCAATGCAAATAAAGCATCAAAGGAGTTAACCCCTTAAGCGCGGTTAATTTTTTTTTTTTTTTGCTCAAAATGTTCCTAAACAGACACATTTTCTATTGCATATAACAAAGTATAATACTTAATAGAATGCGAACATGAAAAAAATTTTATTTCAGTTTTCTATTTTAAAATTTTCGCACGATTTTTCATTTTTTAGTTTTAGAACGCAAAACCTCCTAAATGTTGGATTTTATAAGTACACTCTGCATGCTATGAAGAATGTTCCATGTATATTTTAAAATAATTTCATTCATATTTACAAAAATATTTCATATTCGTACCTCTTTCTCAAAGGGTTGAGGATATTGTGTGTATGTCCATATATATGCGCACAACAGTTTGAAGCATGGTGTAACACTCAGTCTTACGCACTATAAGGATTAAAAATACGAGCAAATTAAACATAGGAAAAAGAAAATATAAGTGTCCGTACAGAGCGTATAGTCAAACCATTTAAGGGGGTTCACCCATTTGACGTCCTGTTTTTTAAGCATTTTTAGAGAATGTTTTTTGATGACCCGTAAAAAGATAGAACTTTAAGTTTTTTATCATTTATTTATATGTATTTTTAGAGTACATATTAATGTTTAGCGAAAAATATCCAATAGAACGTAAGTTATGGCGATCTGAACACACCCTCTTTGAAAAAATGCACGCTCACTTCCTCCATGATTCCGGCTGATTAGCTTATTTGAAATAAAAATAAATTGTAGTTTAAAAAAACTAAAAACACACGCTTTTATAGTGAATCGAACGAAAAAGTAAAACGATAATTATTAATATAAGAATAAAATGATTAACGAGAAAAATAATGCCATTGGGGTCAAAGCATGGGAATGCTTTATATCAATTGTTATAATTTCTTACTAGTTCTATTCCGAAATGTTGGGTTAGAGTAAAAATGTAGTACAAAGCACTCCACGCTTTTACCCCAGTGACATTAATTTTCTCGTTAATCATTTTATTCTTACATTATTATTTTTTACTTTTTCTTTCGATTCACTATAAAAAAAGTGTTTTTTAGTTTTTTAAATTATAATTTATTTTTTCCTTTTTTAGTTCGATCTACATTAGAACAGTGTTTTTTTTAGTTTTTCACACTATCAAATCACTATCAATCACACTGTTAAATATATTCTTATTTGGTATATGGAGCCGAGGAAGGAGAAAAGTAGCTGCTGGAATTAGTCTTGCTCTCCAATAGATATTAATTAATAGGTCTGAAGGGGGTATCTATTATCTCCGTTTACGGGGACTCGGATGAGTCCCATATCGTTATATTTCAAAAATTCCGTCTCTATAGATGCAGGTCAAATCAAAGTGTTTTAAGAAGAAATATTAAGTGTCAATCGTATTATCACCTTTTAAACGTATTGCCATAATATTAATTCGTATCATCACTTCTAAACGTATTACTTTGCAAAAATAAAAAAAAAATATTTAACAGTTAGAACATAAATAATTTTTCCCCCCATGCATGAGAGTTTTTTTATTTCCATTTTCAAGAAAAACTAGACAATTGTTTATATTTTGGTAAGAAATAGCTGACGCACCCAACCTACCCTTGCTCATATAAAGAACACCTTTTTGATTGTTTTATTTCTAAACAACAAGCATGTATTCGTTTTAGGGGTTGCAGCTTAATCTTTTGCTCAATTTATCTGGAATTAGTAGCCAAATCTTGAAATGGTACATGGAAATAGTCGCCAAATCTGAAAATGGTATATGCAATAAGTTGCCAAATCTAGAAGTATATGGAATTAGTCGCCAAATCAGGATATCGTTATTCCTGATGTCCTGATGAGGAAAATGGAATAAAATTATGAAATTATTGTATTGTCATCGGTCCTTGACAAGTGTGCAAACTTTCAAATTAATCTGACCTTTTAAAGTGGGTAAAAATCGAGTTCAAAGATTCCGTTACATGCAAGTGAGACTTATAAAAGCGTGTTAAAAATTAACGGCGTCTTAATCTATAAGCTTAAATGATCAGAATGGACTACACTCAATTGAAAATATCAAAAATTGTATTTTTGGTAGACCTCTGAAGAAAACGTTTCGAATTTCAAGGGTTTTGTTTGTTATGTTTTTGATATAAAAAATAGAAATATTTTGAACTTTAAAATGATCGTAGTCCATTTGGTTCGTCTATATGTGCTGAGTCTACCTTATAAATTTGAAGTCTCTCATTCGGTCAAACCGTTCTTTAGATATGATGGAGGAAAGTTTGAAAAACAAAGCTTTGAGAAAAACGCGTTTAAAGTTTCAAGTCCGATTAAAACAATGCAAATCAAAATTTACCCTCAATCGGCGGTGCCTGGTGGCAAATACTAAAACAAGTTCGGAGAAATATTCATCAACTATAGACATTTTCTTTTAAACACTTACAAACTTATATGAACGTATATTTGCATAAAAGGGTCAATGGTATCAAGTCGACCGTACACAATAGGCCCAACCTTCGATTGCCAACTCACTTCTCCGAACAGCTGCTCTTCTAACATCTCCTTCTTTATAATGACTTCGAATTCTAAAAAAATCACTTTACCACCGTATTCTAGACATGATAAAAGAGCAATTTATGGGAATTTTTTTTTGAATTTTTGATCCCATTACATGAGTGAACCCCTTAAGAGGTTGACCCGTGGAACGCCGGCATTCTATATATATTTATGTGAACTGAGCACTATAGATTCTTCACAGCAGAAGAAAATTAAGTCACGTAATAGCCTTAATTTGAAAAAAAAAGTATTAAATTCTTTTTTGTGTGTGAAATTTTGTAATAAATTATTCAAATATTTATATTCAAACACTTATTAGACAACAATGTGCGTTAACTATTATGCATCGAAGTTTTATCAAAACTTTAATCTCAAGGAACATTTTATATTAATGATATGCGAATAATTTCCTTTTATGCATGGCTAATGCAATTTAAACATGTCCCCAATAGCCCCAGTGGTACTTCGTTATGTTAATAAGAATTCAATCAATTAATAAAGTAAGTTTAAAAGCCTATTCTATGAATAAATGAATAATAAATTATGCGAATAAATTTAGTACTTAATTTAATATCAAAACTTAAATAAGTAATGATATTAATACTAAAACTAATAATGTTACATCATTTATTCAACACAATTAAATAAAATTTTAAATTATTATCATTATAAACGACACATTTGAAAATGTTTTGTATGTCTAGTAAAAGTATTAGGGGAGGGTAAAAATGTTTAGGATGTTAAGACTCTAAATACTCCTTAAGAATATTTTTACAAGAAATTTCCTTAAGGCTACACAGTACCAATTGCAACGGTTAAAACCTAACTGTAATGGATTATATTTGGGCTTCTAATAATCCTCTAGGGAAAAGTACTCTTTTTAACAGGGATTTTAGCTCAAAAACGCTTCTATTTAAGTGCTAGTCGTGGAGTAGGGGAGATGATGGTTGAAAATTGATCCTAAGCAGAAAGAATAGTGTGAGTGACCGGTGGTCTCACTTCGTAATATTAATTGCAGTAGGAAGGATTCGGAGAAGGGGAAATCATCCACCTTACGGATGACGATTAAGCAAGTTGGTAGCAAGAGCTTTCACGGGAATTGATAAGATAAATGTTTATAGTTTAAAAAAGAATAATAAGTTTGTGATTACTCCTCGGGTTTAGTTAGCAATGTGTATTCTCATTAATTCTCATAAGTGTCAGTGGCTAAATAAAAGTAGTTAACATTAAATAATGTATGTTTCTTATTTGATCACTCTCACACCCGCGGACGAAAAATCGCGATTAAACTTCAAGAATACCTATTTTTGTTTGTATTTTCTTGTGGCCCATATCATAGCGAAGCATGCCACCGAATTGCAGATCTGATAACCAATTAGTTTTTAAGATATTGTGGGTTTTCTCAGCTTAGGTTTTGTTTTCGGTTTCGTTTTAAAGCATTTTTCCACTCTTAACTTGAATTAATTCAAAATATTTTTGAGCACAATAACTCTTTCAGTGCAAAATCGTAATTACTTTAAATTTAAATAACTATAATCATTCCTTTTTGATTATGTTTTGAGCATAGTTAATTAAGATGGATTTCAAAGCCAATTTTTGTTTTAAAAAATAGTTTATATTCCTTAGAAACTTTATAATTAATTTTTTCCTGTTGAGCTAAAACACTCTCAAATTGCTATGACAAACAATATTTCGAAGGAATGGAATACTACTGAAAATGATGTATCTAAAAATCATCCCTCAGCTGATACAAGTATTCTACTATTTAAGTAGCGAATACAAATATTCTGGATTCTAGTATTGCTGATAAAATTAAATATTTCCGTGATGTACCAAACTACATTATAGTAAACATATTGTAGCTCTATATTTTAGTGTTTTAAAGTTGCACAACAAAAGGTCAAACCTTCTAAACTGTGTGTCCAAAATTAAAACTGAAAAAAATTAAATATTTAACACATACAAACCTGGTGATTTTTAGCTTAAGTTAGTATACTTATTATTTTTTACATAAATGCTTTGTATTTCAGAACTTTTCTGAATTTATTAGGTTAAGGTAAGCTGAATAATATATGTCGTCGTAACAAATGCTATCAATATTATGCGAAAATATATTTTGAATTAAAAAAAGGTTTGAAGTCAGATTTAATTAAAGTAGTATTTTATTGTAGAAAATACGTTTAAAAAAACAACATATTTAAAAAAAGTAGAGCTTTTTCAGCATTATAAGTTTTTATTTTATGTTTTTTCACACTTTAAATGCGTTTTTTTTAAACTTTTAATTTTAGAGATATATAAGTGTTTTCTAATTCCTAAGGCTTTTTTTTCTGTTTAAGATAGTCTTGAAATTTTCTGTACATACTTCAAAACGTATGTTGTATAAAAGTTAGTATGGATTTAGGACTGGGATCTCTAGTTATTTTTTGAGGAAATGCTAAACTAATATTGAAAAACAATTTGTATTTTTCCCGGGTTTAGCTAGAAAAATAGTTATTAAAAATCAAAAATAGAACAGATTTTCAAACCCATACTAACATTTGTTTGCAATAATATAAGGCACATAAAACATTTAAGAACACTGAATTTTTTTAAAAATTCAGCATTTTATAAGAGTTTGAAAAAACTTCAAAAATTCTTCACCTTTTGAAATTGTAAGGCAATGTCTGGTCAAACTGACGTTGTTCTTTCAGAATCGACTTAATAGTATAATCTGAATATGAAACATAATTTTTTTTACTGTTACTGTTTCCATAAACCTTCTTTTGAAAAAGGGTATTTACTGTGTCGCTTTGAAAAAATAAAGATTCTGTACTAAAATAAAAATTGTTGGTTACCAAATTTGTCATTTAATGCGTTATAGGGTAGCTACGAGAGGGTTAAATTAACGTAAATTAATGTAATTTTTTAAAGCCAATTTTAAGAAATACTTTAGTTTCCTATTTTATCAAAGATTCATCGATCTTGAATCTGGATAATAATAATAATAAAAATGCTTGCGTGTATCAGTGTGAACACGCGGTAGAAGTTAACTTCTTTGGCTTATATGTAATGAATTGTATAATTAAGTTTTATTTTAAAGTAATCTTATATATATATATATATAATTAATACATTTATTATTATCATTATTATGTAAAACTTTTTTTCAGGTTCTGTAATCTCGCATACGCTTAGCTGGCGTTTTTAACGTGTCGCGTTGATATCTTGACAAGGTAATCCACCAAACAATTTGAATTGTCATCAGCTGTAAAATTTCATCACTTGATATGAACACTGAAGAAGAATCACTATCGATTGAATAAATTTTTTTGCTCTGTATCTCGCATACGCTTAGCTGGTGTTCTTTTACATGTCGCGTTGATATCTTGACAAGGTAACCAACAAATGCTGCGATTTATTTAAATTATCATCAGTTTGTAAAATTCCATCATTTTGATGATGTACAACTGAAGGAGAATCACTAGTTGTTTGAATGCGAACTTTTTTCGGGCTCTGTAATCTCGCATACGCTCAGCTGGCGTTTTTTTTACCTTTGAGGTTCTTTTGCTGCGCTTTTGTAGTATCTGATCAAGGATCTGACTGACTTGAGAATCATGACAGTGATGAACATTGATTGGAACGTTGTTTCTGACTATTTTT
>BMAO01038869.1:0-27676 GCA_019973975.1 Trichonephila clavata | reverse complement strand
TTTTTTTTCATTTAAAATGGGAAACTTAAAACGTAGAATTAGTTCAAAGAGAAAACGACAATTTCGTGGTAATGGATCTACTAATAAAGATTCCAAAAATTGTAGCTCAACATCCACCAACGCCAGTTCTTCAAAGATCAAAAAATGCCTGCTGTTGTTGATGAGGACATGGCAGAATATGAGCATAAAACACTTACTGGAAATAGAATTATAGATATTGATGTCCTCTTAAATATTTTTTTACAACTTTGTTGCCCAAGATGTTTCGAAGAAGTCTTATTGCTTTCTGAGGATTCAAGATATGGTTTGTGTTCAAATTTTGTTATAAGGTGTAAACATTGTAACTTTTACTCAGGGTGTTCTAGTTCAAAGAAAACTTTAAACTATCCTGAAGTAAATACAAGATTGGTTTATGGTATGAGACAAATTGGTTAAGGTTTTTCTGCTGGATTTAAATTATGTGGTACGTTAAATTTACCCAGGCTCAGTAAAACTGCGTACACTAATCATGAGAACAAACTCATGTCTGTGATTTCAGAAGTTAGTGAACTATCAATGCAAAAAGCAGCTTCTGAACTGTTAGTGCTACATTTTTCTAAAAATAAAATAGTTGAATGTGGTGTTTCAGTTGACGGAACATGGCAGCGTAGGGGTTACACTTCCATGAATGGGTGTGTCGCAGCTTTGTCAGTTGACACTGGTAAAGTAGTGGACATTGAAATAATGTTGTCATATTGCCCCATCTGCAGAAAGATTTCTAAAATGCCTAAAAGCATTGAATCGGAAACTTTTGCAGCAGATCACGTATGCCATAGCAATTTTCAAGGTTCTGCGTTAAAAATGGATACTGTTGGTGCAACTAGAATCTTCCAACGCTCTATTGTGAAGCGAGGCCTTAAATATGCACAATATTATGGTGACGGGGATTGTAAGGGCTGGATCAGTGTCAAAGATACTTATGGTAAAGATAGTGTCACAAAATATGAATGCATCGGTCATGTTCAAAAGAGAGTAGGTACGAGATTGCACAAACTAAAGTTGAAAAATAAAAATGGTAAAGGCAAACTCATCGACTATTTTATTGACTGATTGCAAAACTATTATGGGATTGCTGTTCGTTGCAATGTTGGAAACCTCTCCGGTCTTCAAAAAAATGTTATTGCGGCCATGTTTCATTGCTCATCAAGTGCCAAGAAACCCATGCATGGACAGTGTCCCATTGGAAAAGATAGTTGGTGTTACTACCAGCGAGCACTATCTTGTGACCAAAAGCTAAAAGAAAAATATATAGGTTTATCTAATGAAGTGTTAAACATGATTAAGCCTACATATTTAGAATTATGGCATCTGCATGGCAAAACGCAAAACTCAAATGATTGTTTTAATGGCATTATATGGCAGAGAGTACCGAAAGAAGTTTTCATGTGCCTCAAATTTTTAAAGCCTGATGCATTGGATGCTGTTATACAATTTAATGATGGGTACAAGGGTTGTGTTGACATTTAAAAAAAACTTAATATAACTCCTGGTTATTTTACTTTAAAATCGTGCAAACATCTTGACGTTAATAGAATTAACGATGCAGAATGTCATTCAACACCAAATGTAAAGCAGCGTAGAAAAATCTTAAAAGCAACCAGGAAAAAAATCAATGTTTTAGAGTAAAAAGAGGGTGTTTTTTATAAATCAGGGGCATTTTAAGTATATCTAATTGTGTTTAATATTAAAAATTGCAGTTTAAAGTTTATTTCTGATTTATCTCAAAATGCATTTTCTTAACGTATTGGCATCTGACAACGTAAATATCAGAAAAGGTTGTGAACCAAATTAGTTTAAATTTTACAAGTACATTTTTTTTATAAATTTAAAGAACCCCTACCATTTCCATGATTATAGAGTTGATATATTTTTAGTAACTAAGGTGTATATCATGTCTTGTAATAATTTTTTAGTGATTTTTCAATGTTCTTTTACTCGAACCTTGATAAAAATTGTAATAATTTGATTATCATTAAGAAAATAGTACCAGCCCTAAAATGTTTTGATGATCAACATCAAATTTACGGAAAAGTGATATTTTTGTTTTTTCATTTGAGTTATGTGCATTATTCTAACAATGAATTTAATTATAATTTTCACTATGTTTTTCCCTCTAAATTTTTTTGTGTGCTATAAGTAAATTATTAAATGTATTTTTCATAGTTTTAAGTTATGTTTTATCAGTAAAAAATATTTTAATAGCAAATATTACAGTTTTTCAAAAATTTTTCTTCGAAGGTGTATAGATACTTTAATTCAAAATATAACTGACTCTTAAAATATCTGGGAAATAAAAGGTAATATGATTAGGAATTTAAATTTAGAATTAATGCTATAGAACATGTGAAAAAATTGTACTATATAAGAAACAGTTACATTAAAAACGGTTCACAGAAATTAAAAAAAATCGACCACTACTGAATACATCGAAGACGACATCAGGTTAGGCAAGCCATACAAGTTCAAACATTGAAAAAACTGGATACAATGGTTGAAAACAATCCCAAAAATTTGCTAAAGTGTTCAAGGTAAGTGTCGAAGCAATAAAAATAATTGACTTAATATAAGAAATAGGTACAAATGAAATAAATGAGGAACACATACATGTGGCGGAAAAGACTATGTATTCAGTAAATAGATCATGTCTTTATTGCCCAGACATATATATCCACCTTTTTTTCCTACCTTTGGACACTCCTATGGGAGGTAAACAGGTCAAAAATGAAAAGTAATTGGCAGAGGTATAAACTTTGTTTAAAAACAAAAAACAGCATTTTTTTTATAAAAAAATGTCATGTATAATTAATTTTTCTTTAGGAAGAAGCAGCTTAATGTAACGATTTTCTGATAAATAAAAATATTGAGGTGTTTTTTCCCATCATTTCAATAACAATAATGATACAACTTTGAATTTTTTGTAATTTAAGTATAACAATTTACTCTGTGAACATAAATTGTCGTTTTCTCTTTTAGCTGGCCTTGCTTTTTCCTCCCCCTGTGCATGGATTCCTGCAAGGACATTCATCACTCCTGCCCAAGTTGCGGCGCTCGTCTGGGTACTTATAAAAGGCTGTAGAAATCCGAGGAAATAGACAGAAAATGACGTAACTTTTTTCCTCATAATTTTCGAGTGAAATTATTCATTTATTGGGTATAGGAATGTTTTGTAATTTTTTAAACTCTGCTCTTGATGATACCCTTCTTTCACTCTCAACGATGAAAAATGAAAGTGGATCAAATATAAGCGAACGTTTAAATAAAAATTTTATTCCCTATTCATTCATTTATTAAACTCCTAACACTACGAGAGCATACACAAAGTACCCACTGTAGTGGCACAGTGACTAGTTAACGTGTGAAAATATGAAACGTATTGAAATTTGGCACAAAATGAATGCCTAGCTCTTTAATGACACTTTATTGAAATTTCAAATATACAAATAACACAATGGTAGTGAAGAATTACTCTACCTAATTTAAGAAAACTGGCCATCTTCCAGGAAAGTTATCGCTACATTCTGGAGAACAGATTTGTGACGGATCTATACGGTTTTTCACTAACTTTTTCTTTTCATCTTTAATTCAAATTATTTATTTCAACCAACTTTCATCGAGAGCCGGGCATGACTTATGTAAATAAAAATTATTATGTAAATTTGGTTTTCGCATGTTAAAGAGAGCTAAGTAAGAGGAAGTGAGAAGTCAAGTGAATTGGAGATCGAGAAGTCTACACGTAGTTGTTGACAAGTTAAGCGAGTTTGATACGTTGATGTGCGCGAAGAAAAGCGGATTTAAAGTATAGAAATTCACTATTACGTAACGTGGAATCTTCATCAATTCATCCAGCGAAATAGAATGCCTGAAGCTCGTCACAAAGGAACTGCAGCAGTAAAATATAAGGTTAGAGACTTGGATTAAGAAAATCAGCTTATTATAGTGAGACGTAGTTGTAATTGTGCGCGTTTAAGCTTTCCTAGATTCAGTTGAAATTCTGCATTATTATATACTTGTATTGATATCTCACCTCTGAACTCCACTCTAGTTTATTTATCTTAATTAGTATTGTGCTGTGTCTATTCTTAAATTATTGATAAGAATCAATAAATCAGTTTGAATTGGAATCATGTCGTTTGATCAATTAATTCCTCCAACACATCCAACCGGTTTTTCGGATAGACAGGAATGTATTAGTGTAAGGGGTGGCTACAGGTCACCACACTGGCGCCCACAACAACAACAAACCGAGTCAGGAGTGAGTGTTAATTTTAGGGTTCTGCTGGAATTATTCTTTTTGGGACGGGAGAATGTATCAGAGTTCCTTGCTAATATTGATGATAATATAGCTTATTATGAGATACCGGAGAATTTAGCGTGTGCGTATTTGATGGGTCATTTAGTCGGTAGAGCATTAGACTTATTCGGCGTGATAGGATATGCTTGTGTACACGAAGAAGCGACTGCCTTCGTGTCTCTCAAAAAGAAGTTAAAGGAAAGTTTTTAAGTTGTGAGGAATAAATCGGAGTTAGAGGCTCAGTTTTTTTCATCAAAGCAGCAGAAGGGTCAGACCCCGTCGGATTTTGTTTATCAATTGTTAAAAATTCTTAAGACTTTAGGGTTGAATTATGATGATGAAAAATTGGTCGATCACATTGTAATGCGACTCGAACACCAGATTATGGACTATTTAGAGGTTCGAAACCCCAAGACGAAGGTACAGTTGTTAGAGTTTGTCTATCTGTATGAGGAACGTCATAGCTGCAGAGAAACACCGGGCTCAAATAATAATTTTGCCAGTCGAGGTTGGGATATGAGTAGGAATCCTGCGGAAAGACGGAATAATGGAAATTGGAGAGATACAGGGGTCGGAAATAGACAAAATGATCAGAGAGGACTAAGCAGGGGTGCGAATAATTTTTCTCGTCGTAATTATCAAAATCAAGGATTCGAGGGAGGAAATAGCAACAACCAACCAAATCAGCGAACAGACCGGTATCAGAACCGTAGGATGGTTGTTAGTAAAGGTCCTATTGATGATTCAGCAAGGCGGAATTGGAGGTGTGTTGATTACACCAGCGGAAGGCAAGGAAATGCCAATTTAAACTTTCTAAGAGATCGTGTTGAAGGAGGTAAGCGGTCGCTAGTTGAGTCAAATCCTCCTATTCGGATTAAACTTAATTCATTACGTTTGTCACCATTTGAGCTTCCGTATGTGCCGATTCTGTTGCATGACACATTTTTAAAAGCTCTCTGGAATACAGGTGCCGAGAAGTCATTTACTTCGGAGGAGGCTTATCGATCATATTTTTCTTTTCGTCCTATTAAGAAATCGCTGGCGGAAGTGATCACAGAACAAGGGTCAAAGTGCACAAATTTAGGCACGGTTGAACTATGAATTAAGATAAGGAAATTTTCTAACTTGTGGAATTTTCATATGATTGCTGAGATGGAATATCTATGCATCGTTGGCATTGATTTTATGTCGCATGCAAAAATAGGTTTTGAATTTTCCACTAAATCGTTAATCATTCTGGACTCGCAGATTGAGAAGGTGGAAATTTCAGACGAAGCGGTTCATATAGATTTATCGAAGACGAAGTTAGTTACAGGGTAAAAACAGGAGTTGCATGTTTTGTTTAATGAATTTCGGAGCTTATTTTCGGCGAAGCCAGGACTGACGCATGTGTTGTATCACGAAATTGATACTGGTGATCACCCTCCTGTTTCTTCGAGACCTTATCGCTATGACAGGATCAAGCAGGGTCTCATTGATTATCACATTAAGAAAATGTTAGACGAGGGAACTATAATTCCAATAACATCGCCGTACACATCTCCTTTGGTTTTATGTCGGAAGAATAACAGATTGCCGCTGAACGATCGAGAAGCTTATAGGTTCGCAATAGATTATAGGAAATTGAATGCTATAACGAGGTATGTACGACATCCGCTACCGCTAATTGATGATCTGATAACCAGTATTAAACACACCGAAATTATGTCATTCCTTGATTTACGTAGTGGGTACTTTCAAATGGTGGTAGACCCCAAAGATATTATTAAGACGGCATTTGTTACAAAGGATGGTACTTTTGCATTTACTCGCATGCCATTTGGTCTTTAGGGGGCAGCTCCACATTTTCAGGGGGCTATCGAGATCATACTTAAACCAGTTCTCGTGCGTTTTGCTTTTGCTTATATGGATGAAGTTATTATTTCGTCTCCATCTTTTGAGCGCCATGTAGAGCATTTACGGGAAGTTTTCAGATTGTTGCAAGAGGCTGGTTTAACGTTAAATCGTAAGTCATTTCATGAGGGAACAATTACGTTATTTGGGTCTAGTTATTAGTAAGGAGGGAGTTCGAACAGACGAGGAAAAAGTAAAAGCAATTCTTGAAATGAAACTCCCGAAGAATGCGAAAGAGGTAGCAAAATTTTAGGAATGACGGAGTAGTATCAAAAGTTTTTCAAGGACTACTCAGACCTGTGTGAACCCTTGTATGGTTTGAAAAGGAAAAAATACTAAGTTTGGTTGATCGGAATCGGTGCAGGAAACCTTTGATCGCATAAAAAAAGCAGGGATGGAAGCTCCCGTGTTACAGTTACTAGATTTTACCATAGCTTTTGAACTTTATTCGGATGCTAGTTCAGTAGGTGTAGGGGCAGTGTTGACGCAGAATAATCAGCCTGTAGAGCAGGGGTCGGCAACTTTTCAGCTGTGGCGTGCCAAACCAACCTTTCACCATGATTCAGCGTGTCATGCAATAGGAAATATTGTAAACAATTCGATTCGCACGACAATATATGCAGAATTTGGAAATAGAGTTCAAAAATACAAATTTAAGAGTTTTGTGAATGTATGTGAATTATGGACAACTTACAGATATATTTGTTGACATAAAATATAACTATTACTTCATTATAAATAAAAAATTAAAGCTGTGCACATAAATATGTATCTTTTAAAATGTTTTTATTAAAATGAGAAGTAAACTTAAAATATGACTATATAATCTTCAATATAATTAAAAAATTAAAATTGTACATTTATTGTAATTCTTAAAAATATTTGTGAAACACAAGAAATTAATAACATAAAATGTAAGTGTTCATGCAACAAAGTTAAATAAAAAATTTTAATTTTAATGCGAACCTTGTCCCTGCAGAGCTCTACTTAATGTTGCAATATCAGGGGTACAGTTTGTTACTTTCAATTTGACACAGGATTCAGAATGTTCAGCAATTAAACAATTTCTTAGTGGACTCAAAATATATTTCATATGAGAAAAAGCTTGTTCACATATATATATATGTGGAGAAAAAAGCAGAAAGCAAAGCATATGCTATTTTTTTCAAACAATTAAATCGTCCAGGCAATGATATCCAGCAATTTAAAATTGCTGTTGATTTTTATTGCTAAGTTATCTTCCAAATTTTTCCGTAACTCCATAAATTTTGTTTTCCATAATTCTGAAGATGTTTTAGTTCAATAAATTCCATTTCAAAATTATCAGTTTCCATCCACAGTTGAATGGGCGTTGTAATGTGGGCATCTGGACTGTGAAACAGTCCTCCGTCCCATATCGTGGTTGACTTCGATGTTGGGCATGGCGATAGTGGGGTTTTTCCTTCTGCTTAACAGGAATCATGGCTATGGGCTGAGACGATGGCATCCGGGAGGCGTGGCAATGATTCTTCATCTGGCTGCTGTAGAGTTTTTTTTTTTTTTTTTTGGCATGGATGAGAGCTTAGAGCTTGCTCTCTGATTGATCGGCCATCCACAGTTGCTTTTAATATTTAGTTAAAAGGGACATTTGTTATGAAATAAGATTCACTTGCCTAATTAACCTAAAGCGCGGGGTTTTTTTTTTTTCCAAATTTATTTTCAATCCAAATGAAATATGTTGATACAATATCTATTTTTGTTTATTATATTTCCTTTGTAAAATGTTTGTTGAACAAAATTTTGATTTATACCTAAGACATTTGTTTTTTTCTCAATCGATGCCCAAGCTTTTGGTGGTTAAAGGACAAACTACATTTTTTTTTTTATTTAATGAGCCATAATGAATGATTCTTCATCTTACAAGTATTACTCAATTTTTATTTGCGTCGAATACGTAGAAGTAATAACAAGTTGCATTTAAACAGAAGATGTTTTCTTTTACATAACGCACACAAACTACAAGCAAGCTGATTCAGCAGAATCGTTTTATGGCAGAGAATCGAAAGTGAAAAATAACGTTTATATAAAAATGTACGAGGCGTTGAAAGGAGAGACAGAACGATTTAGCTTTAACTTGTAATTTTGTAGAGAGTGGTGGCGTGCCACTGAGAATTGCTCCGTGTGCGACATTTGGCACGCGTGCCATAACTTGCCGACCCCTGCTATAGAGTTTGCTTCGCGAACGCTGAGTAAGGCGGAACGAAACTACAGTGTGACGAAACGTGAATGTTTGGTGGTCATATGAGCATTAAATAAATATCGCACTTATTTCGGATCTTTGCCGGTGAAGGTGATAACTGACCACGCAGCACTCACCAAATTAACGAATGCGAAGAATTTGTCGAGTAGAATGATAAGGTGGACGCTTAAGTTGGCAGATTTTAATGTGGAATGAGAGCATTGCCCAGGTACGCAGAATGTGGTGGCAGATATATTATCTAGAAATCCAGTCGATAGCCATGATGACGCAAAGGTGTCTTGTGCGGTGATTAGTTCGTTGGTATTATCGTCCAGAGAATAGTTAATGGAAGAACAGAGGAATTATCCGGAGTATCATATTTATAAATTTTTGGAAAAACTTGACGATATCTCGATTAACGCATCAATCTGCTGAAATTGGTCCCGCGACTTTAAATTAGTAGACGGTTTGTTATACTATGCAAAGTATACAACCACGCTCGGTGAACTACGAGTGTTCATTCCAAAAACACTGTTTTATAATGTTATGCGAGAGTTTTATGACTCGCTGATGGCGGGCCATTTAGGGGAGAAGAAAACATATCTGAGATTAAAAGACGCGTGTTATTTTCCATTTATGAGGAAGTTTATATTTAAATATATATCAACTTGTGACCTCTGCCAGAAAGTTAATTACAAGAACGGTCTACCAGCTGGTCGATTAATCCCGATACTAACGAATTTTCCAAATGAAATTGTATCTTTAGATTTATTAGGCCCATACCATGCCACAAGTCCGGAACGTTATAAGTTTATTTTAGTGATAACGGATAATTTTTCTAAATGGGTCGAAATAGTTCCTTTAAGAAAAACTTCAGCTAAGGCAATTGCCAAAGCATTTTTTGAAAATTACATTTTGCGTTATGTCGCTCCAGTAAAGTTAATAAGTGATAATGGCCCCCAAATGATATCCGAAGTTTTTGAGCATGTGTGTCGCAGGTTGAACATAAAACGTGTTAAAAAACGGTGATATATCGACCACAATCTAATCAAACGGAGAGAGTTAACCGTACTCTTTTACAAATGATTTCGAGTTTTGTTGAAGAAAATCATACAAATTGGGACTAATTTCTTAAGGAATTCAGTTATGTTTGGAGGACATCTGTACATGAAACAACGGGTAAAACACCGGCGGAGTTATTTTTAGGTAGAAAATTAATCACCCCATTTCAGAAATTAGTGATGGTTACTGACGGATCAGACTTGGTGTGTGGCAATATGGAAAGGTTGTTTGAGGAGGCTAGGAGACATACTTGGAAGCAACATGAAAAATGTGCGAAATACTATAATAAGAGGTGACGTGGCGTTAATGTAAAGGTTGATGATCTAGCGTTGGTTCAAACACACCCCTTGAGTTCAGCGAGTAAGAAGATTGTGGGTAAATTTATGCCAAAGTTTGAAGGCCCCTATAAAGTTTTGAATATGAAAGAGAATAATTTAGTAATATTGACGTTTGGTAAACGAATAATGGTTAATGTGGATCAGGTGAGGGTATATCATCAAAGGGAATCGGAAGACAGTGTCAGCGAATCTGAAATTTCGGGAAGTAGTCAGCCTAGAGCAGTACCATCAGAAAGGTCGAATGATAGGCGGCCAAGGGTAGTACAGTCAGAAAGCGATGAGAATAGTCAAAGGGGTTCAGGATCAGCAAATTTGGAAGGTAGTAGAGATGTAGCCAGGGATAGAGCTATAGAGAGGAGGTGAGGTGGGGGAAACGTGTGCGGAGAGAATCAACTGTTTCTTCGAGGGCTAATGCGTATAATTGCAGGAAAAGAAAGCCGCTGTTCCAGGAAAGTGAGAAAGGACAGAGACCCTAAAATTAGTTGGAGATGCAACAAAGGAAGAAGAGACCAGAGGCACCAAAATCACGCATAAAAAGAAAAGTGGCCTCGTCCATGCAGTCGCGTCCATCATTGAAGAGATTCCAGAGAAGAGATAGTGACAAGCAGGCGGATGGAAGCACAGCAATTCCAGGACCATCCCGCAGAGAGGAGGATAGAAAATCAAGATTCAACAGTCCAGTCCATCAGGAACGGCCCTGCCCGTATAACCTGCAAAGCCGAAGTCGAGTGGACAGCAGCCAGGAGCGAAATCCCCCAGAAGGAGCATATCAACTACAAGAGACACACGTGCGGTACAGGAGACCCAGAAGGTGGGAGTGGAGAGAGGACAGCCTTAGGACAAGTTCAGTCAGTACCGAGGCTGTGGTTGGAGATTAAGCCTATGCAGATTGGATCTAAGATTAGCCAGGTTGTATAATTCTAATTTGTTTATTTTCCCTCTGACAGACAGTTCAGAGTATTTTCCATGTAGGCTAGTCTAAATTTTTGTTTTGTAAAATTTGAAGTGTACAAAAGTTGTCACTGTGTTGTGTGCGTTTTCACATTGTTTGAAAAATGATCTTTTGTATTTAACATTTTTCCAAATTGTGGAAAAACATTTGTTTGATTGCATTTGTTTCAATTTTATTCATATTATTTCGTAAAAATTATTTTGAAGACAAAGAAT
The DNA here is from genome assembly GCA_019973975.1 of Trichonephila clavata. Classification (NCBI taxonomy): domain Eukaryota; kingdom Metazoa; phylum Arthropoda; class Arachnida; order Araneae; family Nephilidae; genus Trichonephila; species Trichonephila clavata. The sequence goes on along the minus strand of BMAO01038869.1, from coordinate 16,668 downwards.
ATGGATTAATTTTTTGAAATTGATGTACTGTTGCTAAAGTAAATAGTCTCTCTGAGAAAAAATTCCAAATTATGCCTTTTTTCTACTTTTGATCGGGCAAAATTCAAAATTTCATAAAAAATTCAAAATTTATAAAATATTTTTATTATTTGGTTAAAATAAATAAAAATGATCATTTTAACTGTAGACTTGCAAGATATCATTAAAAAATATCGTTATTTTCTTTACTATTGGTTTTGAAATTTCAATGTTCCAAAAATGGAACATTGGCGTGTAAAAGTCTACTTTTTAACACAATGCAGTTATTATGTTTATAGTTTACAGAAGAGTGGGAAAAGATTTCTAAACGCTAAAAACTTAACAGTAAGTGTCAGAAGAAATTATTTATGACTTGACTTTCGTTTTGACTCCCTCTCTCAACCCCCTCTCTCCTTTCAACCGTTTCTGGACAATCTCAAGTGAATTTCTCAGCTGCAGCAAAACTACCACGTGCGTTTGTTGATAATTAGATGTAGCGTATGTTTTATTTGGAGAGGAACGTCACGTAATAAGGTCTTATATTATTTTGTGTTTCGTCAGTTAGTGAATATCCATTACGCTGATAAGATGTCGCATTCAAAGCCATTCCGGACTGTAAAAGAGGCTTTGGAATATTTTTATACACAATCAGATAATGAAGAACCTATTGATATTTGTCAGTTTCCCCTTAGGAGAAAGTGGTTGTTTGACTGACGAAGAAGATAACGATGAAGATACTTTTCTGTCTGTTGTACCAGTAGATGTTTGTGGCAAAATCGAAATTTCTGCAAACATAGATAATGATGAAATACCTCATGTGCGTCAGAAAAACACAACGAAAAAATGCCTCGAGTGCTAAAAAAGATTGCTTGAGAAATGTTTTCCTAGCTATACATGGACAATAAAAATAATTTAGGACATAAATGAACCACATATAAGAAAAAACAATATTATATTTTGTCTTTATTTCTTATTTTAAAACATTTTGGTAAATCTTTGTTTTTATAGTTTTTTTTTTTTTTATTAGCTTTGAGAATTTTGATATGAAGGTTATTTGTTTATTTCTTTGTCCTACTGATGTTTTCCTTTATTGTACCTAATAAGTAATTGTAATTTTCTGGAAATGTATAAATTCCTGTTTAGGAATTATATTTTCAACTTAATCTGTTTTATTTTGGAATTATATTTATAAGTTTACTTCAGAGGTGGTGCCAGCAGGGGAGCATCTGTCGGGGAACCTGTACGCCCCCCCCCCATCCGGGTATATTTAAAAACTCTGAGGGAAAAAATGGTAGATTTTTCTCATTCACATGCAAACTTTTAGTTCCTTCCCCGCATTTTAATTTTTAGATTTGTAAGGCCCATTTCAATTGTTTGTCGGGTATCATGCCCCTCCCCCCTACAACGGGTGGGGGGGTGAATGACGAAACCCCGTTGGGAAATGTTTAATGACACCTCTGGTTAAGATACTACTTCTTAAAAATGTATATAATGACTGATTTTTGAATTAAAATGTCATTGGTCGTACTCTTAAAAAAACATGTGAAAAAACTTTATGGCACCTGCCAATGTTCCCTTTTTGAAACATGCTAAAAATCTTAGGGGGGGAAAAATTTCAAATTTTTTTATAGATCTTATGTTTAAATTTTAATTTGCTTTTTAGCAAAATTTAGTTTATGTTACCTTTCAAACATAGTGCAGTGTTTAAAAGGTTAAAGACAGGGATTTATATGTGAGATTACTTGTATTGTTTGTTGTAATATATTATATGTTTAGAAATGTTTATATTTTTGGTGTATAATTAGTAAAATGTATAAGTATTACCTGATTTCGGGACGCGGCGTAGTTAGGATAACTAACAATAACATTAATAGCGCTGCGCGATTGATTGGGAGTTTTTGAAAATGAAACCAGATGAAGGTTATTTTGATATGGAACTGCATATATATATATATATATATATATATATACATATATTTGATATAAGGCCTACCATATTTGCGTCAATATTAAAATTGTATAATGTTATGTGCGTTGAATGTCATATTTTTATATAGATATTGATGAAGTTTCCTTTCAGGGCAGCAGTCCCTGAATTTAGTGATGAGAGGAAAGAAAGTTGAATGTCGTATGGAGATTATTTTATAATTTTTTTAAAAATTTTAGTAGTACTTAAGTAAAGTGCATAATTAGGGTGTTTTCCTTAGGTCAAGGTTTTCCCCTGATCTTCGCCCGAATGGGATGCACTGTAGGGATGTTATGTACAAGATGAATAAGTAAAGGTGGAGTGCCCTTTCGAATAGTAATTTCTGTCTATGTGAGTTCAATTAAAATTGTTGTGTTAGAGAGTTCAAACTTTAATGCAGGTTCAGAGTTTTTTAGATGTTAGGCATTTAACGTAATTTCCATCAGGTCGTTTAGACCCTCAAAAAATCCCGCTTTTTTCTCAGAGGGGGTTGTGACGGATCTATACGGTTTTTCACTAAATTCATCTTTTCATCTTTAATTCAAATTATTTATTTCAACCAACTTTCATCGAGAGCCGGGCGTGATTTATGTAAATAAAGATTATTATATAAATTTGGTTTTCGCATGTTGAAGAGAGCTAAGTAAGAGGAAGTGAGAAGTTAAATGAATTGGAGATCGAGAAGTTTACACGTAGTTGTTGACAAGTTAAGCGAGTTTGATACGTTGATGTGCGCGAAGAAAAGCGGATTTAAAGTATTGAAATTCACTATTTCGGAGCGTGGAATCTTCATCAATTCATCCAGCGATAGAGTGCCTGAAGCTCGTCTCGAAGGAACTGCAGCAGTAAAATAGAAGGTTAGTGACATTGATTAAGAAAATCAGCTTATTATAGTGAGGCGTAGTTGTAATTGTGCGCGTTTAAGCTTTCCTAGATTCAGTTGAAATTCTGCATTATTATCCGCTTGTATTGATATCTCACCTCTGAACTCCACTCTAGTTTATTTATCTTAATTAGTATTGTGGTGTGTCTATTCTTAAATTATTGATAAGAATCAATAAATCGGTTTGAATTGGAATCATGTCGTTTGATCAATTAATTCCTCCAACACATCCAGCCGGTTTTTCGGATAGACATGAATGTATTAGGGTAAGGGGTGGCTACAGGGCACCACAGGTTGTTGTATCAATTTCCTTCATGACAAATGTGCGAATGATGCAATGTGCAAGGCTTACGAGTAAGAATCGAGATTAAAATTATAAAAAGAAAGTTGTTGACGATATAAAAAAATAATTTGTTAATATTTTTCAAACTATAGCCCTTCTACATCAATATATCGCTGTCATTGTTTTTTTCAATCTTCATACGCGTCCTGGAAATCGACAATTGATTTGTTTTATACAGCCACCTCCTTCAAACCCACTTGAACATCAATTGTTCTGAAACGATGCAGTTTCAATCTCTATTTAAATATTAAGAAAATTTTCAATTTGTGTTACAATCTACAACGGCTCGGAGGCAACTAACACTGTTTTCCTAGCGCTGATAACATTACCCTCCGCCATTTCCTCTTAAACTACCCCCACTCTTTCCTGTAGGTTGGAGGAAAAATATCATTTCCAAAAATGTTTTTTAATCAACACCTTATACTACTATGAACCTTTTGGACAAAGCAACATTTTGGTTCAAAAGAGGATCATTTGCTACTTAAACGGTTCTTCTTCAGGACAATACAAGACTTTGCTATTGTTGCTAATGCCACCTGTCTGACGGTGTCAGATCGAGACCTATGAAATTCACCGTGGCAAGAGGCTAGTTTGTTACTCATGTTGTTTGCTGTAGCTTTGAGCGCCATACAGGTGGCAGTGTGATTTGACTTACTGAAAATGATAGTGTGTTTTTGCTTAAATTATTAAGATATTTATAAATTAAATTTCTGAATGTAATTGATTAAGATTTCACCTGCATCACTTTTAACAAAATGTTAAATAGTGATATATGTTTGTAACACTGGGATGATTTAAATTTATTAATAATTGCAAAATAAATCCAACTCGTTTTTTGTTTATTTATTTAATTTTAACTGTGACTCAGAGAACCAAAATATTCTCTGAGAGTTTCACTACATTTATAAACTTGCTGCAAAAACTTGTTCTTAAAAGTTATTCAGAATTTATGTCAGTTATTCAGAAAGTGTTGTCAAATTAAAACTTATTTTTTCGGAAAACTCATTTCGAAATTATAGATAATATACAAAGTACTGTGAAATCTGTGTTAAAAAGGCCTAAAACACATTTCATGAGGTAATCACAAAAATTTATGTAGTACATTTGGCTGAAAGAAATACAAAATAAGATTTTGAAAGTAAAAAGAGAAAAAATTGAACCGAAAATTGGAAAAATATATACCGAATACTCTGACAAATTGGAAACAGAGCTCGAAATTTAAAAAAAAGTTATTTATAGTTGTAGTCGTTTTATGAAAAACAATGAGGAAAAACTGAGGAAAAACTAACAAAAAAGTATCTGCTTAATAGATTCGAGATTTGAAAGGGCTCTTAATTTCAAAGTTTTTAAAATTTTCATGGAAAATAGAATTTCTGGAATAAAAAAATCGGTTTGTAAAAGTACTGAAAGTAGATATCTATCATTAACAATAAAACAATTTTCAAAACAGACTATTTTCATGTAATGTCCATTTTGTGATAAAGGAATAGGTACTTTTTAATGGCAGACTTTTCGTTTGTATTGAAATTTTTACCACCTATGTGCAATTGTTTATTTTACCAATACATTATCAAATGCTTGCTTTCACTAAAATGAGCTTATACTCTTACTGTTCTCTTTTGTAATTCGTTTTGATATAAAGCAAAGCTCTACAAAAAATTAAGTAACTTTTTATCAAACCATTGATTCATCACAGTAACTTATATGTAAGGAAGAATTCAAGAAAAAGCTGAGAGAGATAGACATGAAATTAAGTAATTTCGAATTTTCCTCAACTGTGAAGCTAACATATTTATCTCGAGAAAAGTTTTTTCGTCATTTGGATTTCTTCTTGGAAGTCAAATGATTTTTTCACTAAATTTTTACATAAAAGTCCGGTCTTGATGAAATCTATTGGCCCATGTCACCAGAATAGTAAATTTTTAAAAAAAGTGCTCTGGATTGTAATCAGTAATGAAAAACTAATTCGATTTGAGAAATATATTGTTTTGCGATTCATTAAAATTTCGAAATCGTATTAAAAATTCCATTGTGCAATAAATCTGTCCACTTTTAGCTAAAACTATTCTTTGAACGGAAATCTTTTTGTATTGTTTATATTCAAAAGCTCTTGGCTATTTCAGTTTTGCTTGAAACCCCTATCTTAAAATGGTGTAAATTCATTCATTGTAAAATTTCTTAAAAATCACTTACGGCAGTTTTAGAAAATAATTTTCATCAAAAGAATGAAGCGTTATTGCAAGAAGAAAACTATATATTGAAATAAACTTTTCCTTTAAAACTTTTTTACTATCAACTTATAACGTCATTACACAATTTATATGATATAAAAGCTTGTCGCAATATTTAAGTACTCGTATTTACTTAGTTTGAATTTTTAAAAATTAAAATCAATCAGGTCAAGTTATTTATTTTACTTGTTTATCTACACAGGTAAATCTCGCGACAAGCTTTTATATCATATAAATTGTGTAATGACGTTATAAGTTGATAGTAAAAAAAGTTTTAAAGGAAAAGTTTATTTTATTCTTTTTAGCGCTTTTAAATAAAAGCTTGTTTTTAAAAAAGTTTTTTTACTTTTAATTTATTTTTTACTTTTTATTTATCGCTGGACAGGCTTCTCAGCCTGTTCAACTCATTCAACGTTGGTTCGCCATCCCTGGTTTAGCTTAATCAGTTCTCGCAAAAAGGGTATTAGACGAAAAACACAATCTTTTTAAATCCGTAATTTTTAAGCAATGTTTTCAATCTTCGTGCAGATCTTGGGTAATATTATTCTACATATGAAAAAAAGGTTTCGTGAGATTATCTTCATAAATGACGAAGTTATTCAATGTTTAATTAAAATTTTGACTATTTTTGAAAAATCTTAAAGAATATATTATTTATTTGAAATATTTTGAAGGTAAGGGATATATTTCTCTAACATCTTCGAAGAAAAATCTAGTTATTTATTAAAAAACTTCAAAAGGCATTTAAAGATTTGTATTAATAAAATGCTTAAAATTCAAAACGCACGTTGTAATCAAAAAAGCAAGTTTTATCAACTAATGATAATTTTTTGTTGGACATTGAATATCTTCTACGTAAGAATTTATTTTTTTAATTGCTCAGGTCATCTTTAGAAACTTGATTTTGAAAAAATAATTAACCATCGCATTATTTTTATACAGTCAGACCTCCATGTATTACGAAACTCTATTTTGGGAATTTCTCTATTTTAAGAACTTTTTCCTGGAACCAAGCACATATTAATCTTTTCTTCGTAAGATAACTCCAAATTAAACGAAATTTTTCTTCGAAGATTCGATTTTTCTCTCTCTTTATTTTTAAAACATTTCAAGTTATTTTGCAAATTATTCTCTTTTGGCACATTTTATGGATATCAATAACCTTGAACTAGTTTACAATGTGCCTAACTGATCTAAAGAAACAAAATTGCCGTAATTTTTCAAACAAAAAAAAACTCAAATAAAATTAACAGATTCTATCTGTAATTAAATTTAAGGCCACATGTCGTAGTGTGTGTTTAGATTACTGGTGATAAAATGAGGTATATTTAAATTACTTGCAGGCTTAAAATTAGAAAATTCATTTAAAAAATTCATTCATTTTAATATAAAATTATTTTTTTAATTGAAAATACATTGCATTTTCTGGATAATATTTTTCTCTTATTGTTTTCCTAGTGGATTGGTTTTTGATGGGTAAGATATATAAAAAATGATCTTTCCTATTCTGTAATTATTTTTTGTCTGAGTTCCATAGATTAAAGTTAGATAAATTTTTAAAAGAATTTCCACAATACTCCATCTCAGTTTAACTTGGCAGAGTTGAGAAAGGTATTTAATGTACCAATCTACTTGAAAAACAGCTTTACTTTTTTTGTTTTGGATTTAAATCCAAGTAAATAGATAGAAATTTGTAAAAATAAATTGCATACATTGTAGAAATTAAATTATTTTTACGTTGTAGAAATGTAATTATTATTATTAAAAGCTTTTATTTAACTTACAATGTATGTATGTATGTATGTATGTATGTATGTATGTATGTATGTATGTATGTATGTATGTATGTATGTATGTATGTATGTATGTATGTATGTATGTATGTATGTATGTGTGTGTGTGTGTGTGTGTTGTGTGTGTGTGTGTGTGTGTGTTGTAGTGTATGTATGTATGTATGTATGTATGTATGTATGTATGTATGTATGTATGTATGTATGTATGTATGTATGTATGTATGTATGTATGTATGTATGTATGTATGTATGTATGTATGTATGTATGTATGTATGTATGTATGTATGTAATTTGTTCAGGTGGAATCTTGCAACTCAATTTTGAAGCTGATATCTTCCACCCATTGAGCTGAAATTTTGTATACACGTTTAGTTTGGATGACAATACATGTTTTGTCCATTTATATTCCGATATTGCAATTAATTAAAAAGATATTAATTAAAAACGTTAAACTAATTTTGGGCGCCAACTTGGATATATCTGCATTGTTGTAATAATTTTATTGTTACAACAATGACAAAAGTTGGCATGGCGTCGAAAATCGGTTTTCAGCCAAACTGGAATTTCATAACGTTGCGCTATTGACTGTATTAATTAACTTTGTCTAAAAAATAATTACATTTCTACAATGTAAAAATAATCTAATTTCTACAACATATGCAATTTTTTTTACAAATTTCTATCTATTTTCTTGGATTTAAATTCAAAACGAAAAAAAGTAGAGTTATTTTTCAAGTATATTGGTACATTGTATACCTTTCTCAGCGCTGCCAAGTTAAACTGATATGGGGTATTACAGAAATTCTAAATTTAACCCCTTAACTGGTTTGCCCGTACACCTTACGGGCTACTGAAAGTTAGCCACAACCGGTTTGCCCGTGCGCTGTATAGGCACCGAATTTCAATTTCTTAAAATTTTCAAACTAAGTAAATAAGAGTGCTTTAAACTTGCGACAAGCTTTTTTATCATATAAATTGTGTAATGACGTTATAAGTTGATAGTAAAAAAATTTTAAAGAAAAATTTATTTTATTCTTTTTAGCGCGTTTAAATAAAAGCTTGTTTTAAAAAAGCTTTTTTACTTTCAATTTATTTTTTAGACAAAGTTAATTAATACAGTCAATATTGCAACGTTATGAAATTCCAGTTTGGCTGAAAACCGATTTTCAACGCCAACTTTTGTCATTGTTGTAATAATAACATAATTACAACAATGCAGATATATCGAAGTTGGCGCCCAAAACTAGTTTAACGTTTTTAATTAATATCGTTTTAATTAATTTCAATATCGGAATATAAATGGTCAAAACATGCATTGTCATCCAAACTAAACGTGTATACAAAATTTCAGCTCAATGTGGTGAAAATAGCAGCTTCAAAATTAAGTTGCAAGATTCCACCCGAACAAATTACATACATACATACATACATACATACATACATACATACATACATACATACATACATACATACATACATACATACATACAGTGTAAGTTAAATAAAAGCTTGTAAAAATTATTTTTTTAATTGAAAATACATTGCATTTTCTGGATAATATTTTTCTCTTATTGTTTTCCTAGTGGATTGGTTTTTGATGGGTAAGATATATAAAAAATGATCTTTCCTATTCTGTAATTATTTTTTGTCTGAGTTCCATAGATTAAAGTTAGATAAATTTTTAAAAGAATTTCCACAATACTCCATCTCAGTTTAACTTGGCAGAGTTGAGAAAGGTATTTAATGTACCAATCTACTTGAAAAACAGCTTTACTTTTTTTGTTTTGGATTTAAATCCAAGTAAATAGATAGAAATTTGTAAAAATAAATTGCATACATTGTAGAAATTAAATTATTTTTACGTTGTAGAAATGTAATTATTATTATTAAAAGCTTTTATTTAACTTACAATGTATGTATGTATGTATGTATGTATGTATGTATGTATGTATGTATGTATGTATGTATGTGTGTGTGTGTGTGTGTGTTTGTGTGTGTGTGTGTGTGTTGTGTGTTGTATGTATGTATGTATGTATGTATGTATGTATGTATGTATGTATGTATGTATGTATGTATGTATGTATGTATGTATGTATGCATGTATGTATGTATGTATGTATGTATGTATGTATGTATGTATGTATGTATGTATGTATGTATGTATGTATGTATGTATGTATGTAATTTGTTCGGGTGGAATCTTGCAACTCAATTTTGAAGCTGATATCTTCCACCCATTGAGCTGAAATTTTGTATACACGTTTAGTTTGGATGACAATACATGTTTTGACCATTTATATTCCGATATTGCAATTAATTAAAAAGATATTAATTAAAAACGTTAAACTAATTTTGGGCGCCAACTTGGATATATCTGCATTGTTGTAATAATTTTATTGTTACAACAATGACAAAAGTTGGCATGGCGTCGAAAATCGGTTTTCAGCCAAACTGGAATTTCATAACGTTGCGCTATTGACTGTATTAATTAACTTTGTCTAAAAAATAATTACATTTCTACAATGTAAAAATAATCTAATTTCTACAACATATGCAATTTTTTTTACAAATTTCTATCTATTTTCTTGGATTTAAATTCAAAACGAAAAAAAGTAGAGTTATTTTTCAAGTATATTGGTACATTGTATACCTTTCTCAGCGCTGCCAAGTTAAACTGATATGGAGTATTACAGAAATTCTAAATTTAACCCCTTAACTGGTTTGCCCGTACACCTTACGGGCTACTGAAAGTTAGCCACAACCGGTTTGCCCGTGCGCTGTATAGGCACCGAATTTCAATTTCTTAAAATTTTCAAACTAAGTAAATAAGAGTGCTTTAAACTTGTGACAAGCTTTTATATCATATAAATTGTGTAATGACGTTATAAGTTGATAGTAAAAAAATTTTAAAGAAAAATTTATTTTATTCTTTTTAGCGCGTTTAAATAAAAGCTTGTTTTAAAAAAGCTTTTTTACTTTCAATTTATTTTTTAGACAAAGTTAATTAATACAGTCAATATTGCAACGTTATGAAATTCCAGTTTGGCTGAAAACCGATTTTCAACGCCAACTTTTGTCATTGTTGTAATAATAACATAATTACAACAATGCAGATATATCGAAGTTGGCGCCCAAAACTAGTTTAACGTTTTTAATTAATATCGGTTTAATTAATTTCAATATCGGAATATAAATGGTCAAAACATGCATTGTCATCCAAACTAAACGTGTATACAAAATTTCAGCTCAATGTGGTGAAAATAGCAGCTTCAAAATTAAGTTGCAAGATTCCACCCGAACAAATTACATACATACATACATACATACATACATACATACATACATACATACATACATACATACATACAGTGTAAGTTAAATAAAAGCTTGTAAAAAAAGCATTTTTTTTGCTTCAATTTGAAAACAATGTATGTTATTATAAGTAGAAATGTTGTAATAAGCAATTATTTTCAGCAGCAATGAAAAATGGATAATCAACTCAAAGAAAATGTGAAAAGTTTTCAAAACTAAGTTTGTGTTTAATATAAAAACATTCTTATGAATCCATCACACGGTTTTATATCGGTACATTCAGTTCAAATAGTTCCAGGCAGATAGATCTATAACCCGGGGAATAAGTTGTTAAAAAGCAAGCGCTTAAAATAGCGCATCGCCAGTTTGACAACAGAAGGTTATGGCGCAGTCAAAATTAATTGAAATGTAAATTTTTAAGGTAATATCTTTAAATTAGTTTTATTTTAATTTGACAAACACTCACACACAAATTGTACAATAAGGGAAGGAAGCGACAAAATACACGAAAAATTCTTTAAAGAAATTATTTGGTTTCTCGAAATGGAGACGCAACCTACTCCGGTGCTTCGCCGTTATGGAAGTGGGTCAACTAAATTTTAAAAAAGAAGTTTTGTGGGTAACGGAACCAGATTCGATACCTTAAACTGAACTTGTTTTCATCCTACAATTTAATATTAAATAACATCATTGGTTTAAGGCTACAGTGGACAGTTAAAATGTAAAAAATTGTCCAAAATATCGAAAAAAATTTTTTTGCTGATTATAATATTTTATTAGCCTCTCTATCAAACGCAAACATTTTTTTTTGGTTTTATGCATTTTTTACTGAGTTATAGGGTAGTTTCGAATTAGTCATCCATGACCACGTCCCTTTGTTTACATTTTCTAATGTCATGCTATTGTAGCTGTCATGCACTTTGACAGGAAAAATTTTTATTTACTGTAGACAAAGCCTCACTAATTTTGATTTTTAAATGTTAATTTATCAAGTTCAGGTTGGCAACACTTTGCTTTAACTGTATTTGAGACTTAAATTGACATTATTTGTTTACCATTCGTTCAAACTTCGGTTTGCATTTTTCGTTCAACTTTACTCAAACCTTATATTGATTTTACCAAAACAAAAAGTTCTTTTCAGAACTAAAGCTCTTTTTAAATCGCATTTATTGTTTAAAATTATTAGTTTGGATCTTATATCATCGAGATATAGAAAACCTAAAGGTCGTCCTACCAAAAGGAGGAAGATGTTGTCTGAAAACAGCAAGAAGCGATGGCAGAAATCTCCTGAAACTGTTGATGAAAAAAAACAGTTTTATATTACAGAGGGATCCATTATCTGACCCAAGTACATCTTCCCAACCTGAGGCAAGTTATATTTTCACCCACAAGGCTGTGTTTTCTGAACTATTGCAAAAAGTTCCTTGCAAATATTGTACAAAAACTGTGCCCTTGTTATAAAACAACACCAATCCATGGGATATTCTACAAAAATTGAACTTTTATGTGAATCATGCCATGAAAGCTATGGAAGTGTGTATTCAAGTTTACAAGAGGAGTCTAAAAATTCACATGATGTTAACAGCAAGCTGGTGAGTGCCTTCCTATCCATAGGCAGAGGGCATGCTGCTTTGGAAATTTTTTCATCTGTGCTCAACATGCCAACAATGGACAGAAAAACATTTGCCAAATGCATGCACAACTTATCGGTTAAAAACAAAGAAGTGAAGAAAAAAATGCTCGGAATGTCACGTCAAGCAGCTAGAGAAGCTCACATAAAAGTTGATTCTTCTCTAAAATATCAGGAAATCATTGACGTGAGTGTGTCATATGACGGTACATGGCAAAAGCGAGGACATACATCTAACCTAGGATTAGGAATAATCATCGATGTCCTTAGTGGACTTGTTCTTGACTTTGAAGTATTGTCGAAATACTGTCATAATTGCATAATTACTGGTCGAGATATATGGGAGCCGATAGTGCGGAATTTCACATTTGGCAAAAAGGACATATGGATGAGTGTGACAAAAATTTCGATGGAACGTCTGGAGCCATGGAGATGCATGCTGCACTAATTATGTGGAGACGGTCAATAAGTGATTGCCAAATTAGATTCGTTTCCATGCTGAGTGATGGCGACTCGAAAATTTTTCAATTTTTGTCAGAAATTGAAGTATATGGTTCTGAGGTAAAAATCGAAAAGGAAGAGTGCTTGAATCATGTTGCGAAGAGGCTAGGCACATCGTTACGCAACAAAGTAAAAGAGTGGAAGGTGAAGAAGGTGACTCTTGGTGGGCGTAAGCAGGGAAGCCTTACGGATAAAAATATAACAAAGTTGCAAAATTACTACAGAAAAGCTATAAAAGATAATGTTCCTAATACCCAAAAAATGAAAACTGCTATATATGTCAGCCTGATGCATTGCTCGTCAACTGACGAAAAGCCTACGCATGGTAAGTGTCCTGAAGGGGAATCATCATGGTGTTTTTATAAAAGAGCAATAGCCAAAGGTGAAACCCCAGGGTCACATAGTTCCATGAGAACTTGCTTGTCACAACAAGTAGGTGAAAAAATTATGCCTGTTTACCAGACACCATTCTTGAAAGATGCGTAGGAGGCAAAACGCAGAATTGTAATGAATCTCTGCATAGCTGCATTTGGCGAAAATGCCCAAAAGAGGTATTCGTGTCCAAAAGGAGGCTAGAAATAGCAGTTACGGATGCCGTCGAAAAGCACAATTTGGGCTACGTGAAATCACTTGAATCAAAAGAGGACTCAAACCTTAATGATAGTTTTTCTTTGACTATTGCTGAAAGACAGAATAAACGACGCATTTATCAAAACATTTCTGTGAAAAGTAAGAAAAGGAAAAGAAATACTACTAATAATGCCGGTGCTTTTTAATTTTTTTTCTGACTTAGTGACAGTTTTATTTTTATGTGCAATTGAATTTATTAGTTTTGCATTTTTATAATTTAATTGTATTGAAATACTTTATTTTTACTCATTGTGATTAACGAAATATATAATTTATTATCTGGTTGATGAAATACATTCTACTAATTTACTTTATAGATATTATTAGAAAGTTCTAGCTTATTTTTCAATTTTTATCACTATATATACTACGCGTACTAATGTGACTGTTACAATAAATATTGCAGAATCTTTTATATATATATTCTGCACCTATATTATGTTTATATGATATTAGTGTTTTTCAAATTTATACTTATATATCTTTAATTTTTTTTTAAAAAATCAGTTATTTTCTTATAAAATCAAAATAGTTGTTTCTCTCAAAATCAAAAATTTGCCTCGAAACTGTTTTGAATTTTTGTAATTTAATCCTATTGAAGTACTTTATTTTTACTTATTGTGATTTATGAAATATATAATATATTATCCGGTTGAGATAAAATAATAATGGGGAATACATTCTGCTAATTTACTTCTGATATTATTAGAAAGTTCCAGCTTACTTTTCAACTTTTATCACTGTGTGTACCACATGTCGATGTGACTGTTACAATAAATATTGCAATTATATGTATATATTCTGCACTTATATTACATTTGTTATGATATTAGTGTTTTTATATTTCAAATTTATATTTATATCTTCATTTTTTTTATAAAAAGCTAAGTAAATTTCCTTTAAAATAAAAAAAGCTGTTTTTCTCAAAATCAAAAATTTGCCTCGAAACCAAAATTCAAAATGTTCCATGCGTTGCAATTTTTGTCCAATTATAACAAAACTTTCCAAAAGTATTCTTCTAATATGTAATTATAACTTCTTGGATGCATTGTAGTAATAGTGATAGGGTGAAAGAAGAAATTAAAGTTTTTTATGTATAAAGTCATTAAAATTCTTGAAAATTCCATATAAAAATTTGTGTTTACCCATACTTTGTAAATTATCATATAAAACATTACTTTACATGCATAAATTTCTAAAGAAGTTAAATCAGTTAAAAATATGAAATTTTAAAAAAAATAAAAACGCATGGAACGTTTTGAAATTTTTAAATTATCGTTAAATTTTTTTGAAAAATTTTAAATTTTTTAAAAACTACTCATTTTTTTCTCACCAAATTTTTTATATGGTTATATATATATATATATATATATATATATATATAGTTATAACTTAAATACTGGCAGTCAAAATTTGGAGCATGTGTGTAACAAATTAAAAAAAAAAATTACTGTCCACTGTAGCCTTAAGAAAGTGTTTGGACAGTTATAAAGTGTTTTGTTTTCTAAAATAAAATATAAGTTCGAATTTCGTCCATTTAGAATGCAATATGTTGTATAAACAGCATTTGAAGAGATACGAATAACTCGAATATTGTTGAAATATGTTATCTGAGCACTTAGCCTTTTCGGGGGAACGGGAATTTATTCTCCTTTAATGGTTTTCTAAATGTAGTGAAAGATTTACTTTAAAACTATGGAGACTAATAGAATACAGAGAAAAAACTTTAGGCAGTGATCGGGACGGTGGGCCACTTAAATAATCCAGAGTATTTCAAAAGCTGTACTGGCTAATTTGTGATAAAAATTAGGTGTGGTTGGGGGGGGGTTGAATATTGAAATATGTTAAATGATTGCACGTAAAGGTGACATGAGACAAATTTTAAGAGGTGGTTGAGCTCCCTAAAACCAAAAATTTTGGAACAGAATATAAGGGTAAAAGTGCCACGTTGTTGTGAGGCACAAGTATAAAAAATAATATAATAATGGGAACGTGTTACTTTTACATATGTAAAAGGTATTCTGCTAATGAATGGAAACATGTGTTATAAGTATTCTGCTAATTAACGTAATTCATTTGCACGCTACTTAAAAAGTAATTCCGTACAGAAAATGTTAAAACAGTTTTAGAAATTGTATCCATCCAGTCCAACAGTAAAATTCTCCAAACGGTTGGTTAACTGACATGCTACAGCTCTTGTACTTGTGCCGGGTGTTTCGTCCACATTGTCCAAGATGACTTCTTCCAAAAACACAGTCCGCTATCTACCCCTTTCATCAGTTTTGACGATGTGAATCTTTTTCACATAGCTGTCGATGAAATATTTTGTTGTTCAACATGCGTCTACTTGTAAAACGTTCCTGTTGCAGCCATAGCGCTGCTCTGCCGGTACCATTAACAGCATGGTACACTTGTAGATGCATGTCTGCTTTTCACTATTAGTAAAATCAGCCATAATAACCGGAATCTCAAGCGCAGCCGATTTTGTTGGTGCAGCAGATCACTGGCACACCACTTTGTTGCCTTCAACTATCCCCAATATTATAAGCCAATCGCGCAATAAAGGTCACCAAGCATGCATGACGCGTTGGTGGATGCAATTCCTAAAATTGCTTTAACATCTTCTCAACGGTTTCACTCGTTAAGTATGCTGCTAATGAACGTTTTATTTTTCTAATAATGTGTTATTTTTTTTGTTTGTGCCACAGAACGTGGCACTTCTACCCATATATTCCAATAAAAAAATTTTTTTGTTTTAGTGAACTCTAGCACCCTTCAAATGAAATGAATTTAGATTCAATCTGTATATATAAATTATATATTTCTGCATGAACTGGTGTATCCGCCTTTTCGCAACAAATTTTCTGAATTTGGGCTCGTTATTTTTGTTCTTGTGCTGCAGCACTATTTATGGACAGAACTTAAAACCATTTTTATTTGTGAAAATTAAAATTTGCATTTTGGTCCCAACTACACTCTCGCAAGCAATTTAGTTCATTTTATGTTAAATTTTAAAACGTGTTAATATTTAGCTATAGGAGTGCAATGTAGATCCACCTCCTCGTTGGTGCACCCCGGAAACGTAAATTATTACAGCTAAGGTGATCTACTACGTCAGCATGTGTCGCCTTCGGTGCTCTTCTCTACGTGTTCTCTAGTGGAATGCAGGTGGTTTATCTCAGGTTAAGAAGCATGAGCTTGTCAAGGGTTTGGCTACTTATGATATTCACGTTTTCACTGTGATGGAGTCAAATCTCGATTTAGAAATTTGAAATATTTCACTTTTAAGGGATATTCTCTATTTCTTCTTCCAAAATCAAGACAAATTGCTAGCGGAATTTTTACAGGAGTTAAAGAATC